>JAJOOO010013632.1:0-14407 GCA_029582685.1 Solanum piurae | reverse complement strand
ACCATTAGAAAAGAACTTCTATTCCAAATACGAACCTATTTCTTCCTTGTCTGTTTAAATATGTAACACAGCACATTGTTCTGCCAAGCTTCTCATGCTTTATTTTAGTTTTTAGTTCTTATTGGTTCCCATCACTTATGCAGCAACGCCCTGAAGATAATGACCGCTATGTGAAGAACTGCCGAAATGGCAGATCTCCCAAGGAAACCAGGTGGTGGTTCCATGATGATAAGGTGTGAAGGGTGTCCTTCTGACCCTTAAGGCAACATTGTTGCTTTGGCTTATTTTACATCAAATGCTAATGGAAAAACAATTCTACATATGCATGGCCACTGCTAGCGCATAATGTGCAGCAAGTTGGCCTTTACTGTCCAATATTTGTAAATGGAGATGATTTTCATTTTGAGCTTCTTGTGCAACATTATGTACTCTTATGAAAATACACAACCACCTAATTGATAGCTCATGAAGAGTTTTCTTCTGGCGTCTAAATGACAAGTTTGTATTTACTTTGCATTGTTCTTGTTGGTGACTTCTTTTCCTTAGCCTGCTGAGTAACATCAGGTAAATGATAGGATGTGTGTAGCTCTTTGGACTTTCTGCTCCTTCTTGTTGGTGCCTTCTGCAATTAGATAGCTATGCTTATGTGCACCCAATAGTGTGGTCTACTGGTCGATGAAAGAGGGGGGGGGGGTAGAAATCATTGGAAATTAGATGTCAATAGAGACGAGAAACACTAGGTGATTTCTTCTCATTCCCCAAGTCTTGGTAGGCAGAGTTATGCTAGTCAGAGGTAAGCAAGTACTCGGTGAAATAGTCAAGGTTTGTATAAGCTGATCCAGGTACTGTCATTTTCAGAAGGCCAGAAAGAAAAAAAAGAGCTATTGTACGTATGCATATTTGCCCATATGCAGATATGTACTACTATTGCTAATTGTTGAGGTCGATTCAGTTTTAGGATTTGTGATTGTCATTTCCTAATATGCAATCAAACTATGAGTATTTCTGCCGAAACTCATCTGAATTGTTTGGTCTTCTTCTTACTTGTACTTGCAAAGACACAATTCTTATCTCTAAGCAAATTACATGATTAGTTTGATATCTCTTCATTTTGTTTGGTAGGTTCGTTTGGTTTCTTCTTTTTGTTGATAGGGTAGTTTGATGTCTATTCTTTTGCCACATTTTAAATGATAAGACGTGTCATCTCAAGTCCGAACATTAATTTGTCAAAGTTGCTAAAACATGCGCACTTGTCTATTCCAACATAATACTACAGTTACTTTAGTCAGAATCCAAGAACATAAACATTAGAGAACTGATAAGTGTAGTACGGAAGCTGGACTGAAATTATTCCCTCTGTTCATTCCTCAACACTCTTTTCCCCAAAGGAAGTTGGTAGCATGTACAAATGCAACTAAGACTTTCTTCCATGGAGTACCTGCTACTTTCCACCAACACAAGTACAAGGAAACTCCACCTGTCAAGACTTGGACAAATGGGGAGAAATCACCTAGTGTTTTTGCCAACAACGATGAACATGCATTTAACTAACAAGGTTCACATACAGTATTATTAGATGTCAAAGAATGGCTTCCATCAAATATTGTTGCTACAAAAGCAGCTTCGTGAGTACTTGAACAAGGACTCGAAAAGTTATTTCTTATCTGATAAATTACAAAGACTAGAAATATTGTACATTTTATACATGCTCTTAAGCAGCATCATGATTCTATTTGTACTTCTGTCAAATCTGTGAGTATTCTTTTTCCAGATATTGTTTCACTAGTATAGAGTCCTAGTGCTACAGTAGAAGTGGGGGCAAAAAAGATGTAGAAGAACTAATACTCTCTTCTAGACATTTTTAGCAGGTTTAGGACGTTTTCATAGACAATGAAGGTAACTGAAGCTGCAGGGACATTTTTCAGCATGTTTGGAGTGATACCTCTGTAGAAGCCTCGTACGCCCTCAAACCTGTAAGCATAAACAAAAAGAAAGAGAGAAAATTAAGGGATAATTTTACCAATAAAGGGGGGGGGGTGTTCTACTTTCTTCTCTTCTTTTACGATTATGATGACTTCAATTGTATGTATTAGATGAGAGGAAGAGTCAGGACGGAAGAAATTTAGGATCAAGACTGAATACCTTTTTCTAAAGTTAATGGTCTTAAAAAAGAATTATACAGTCAGAGTAGAAAAATAAAATGAAAGGGATTTTGAATTTCTTCAGCTTTTGTTTATTCTCAGTTTGATTCCCTGATACTGAAAGCCACCGTTAAGAGCATTAGATGAAATTGTATTTAGATTCTGAAAACATTCCAATATATAGCAAACTCAATGCTTGATATTCGTGTACAATTAATCAAGTGCATCAGCTGTAAATAAGTCTGAATTTCATCCTGACCTTGCAGTTTCCTTCACAACATGCCAGCTATCAATGTACCTTGGAACTCCAGTTGTACTTGGTCGTTGCTGTTCAAAGAGAAGATAGATCTTTAACTACTCTATAGAAAAACTGAATCAAGAGCCACTAGATGCTTGTCTACTGGGAAGAGTTGTTGTATCAAGTGTCCATAAAGTAGTATATGAAAAGCAGTTACCTGCAATCGAGATCGCACAACCTGAAAAGGTTTCATTTAATACATTATTAGTTAAAGAGAAAAGTGAGTGGGCACAGGGTAAAAGATTGTTAGAACAAATAGGCATTTAGATGGGTGCTCCATAATGCTCTCAAAACCTTCTGTCCCCGAACCCATATTCCCAAGAATGGAGAAAAGAAAAAAATTATCACACCCTAGGGATGGCAATTTCAGCCCATATAATGAAATGAATCCATTTTTTCCATATTAAATTAAATGGATCACTCATATTTTCTTAAATGGATAAATATGGATTTCAACCTATTTAAGCTCATACAAATGGGTAAACATGAGAATCCATATATACCCATATATCACTCACTTATAATAAAAAATTTCTAATTGCACTATTTGTTTTTGAAAATAAAAAATAAAAAATTAGGAGGGGTGGGGGCAAAAATTTTTTGAATTGTTTTTTGGGTGTGGGTGTGACACCCCTAATATACCTGAAATGGGTATGTTGTAAGAATGGCTGCCAGCTTGGAAGAAGCCCCTAGTGTTGCATAGTCAACTGAATCCTGTGAAAGAAATGTAAGAGCAAATACTGAGGTGTTTACCAATATCACTTCAAGGCTTAGAGAAGTTAACAAGTTCTCTCTTATTGGGAACTGAAATGGTCAATTTTCTACAACAGAGTATTCCGTATGAAATAACTAATCATTACAGTGATCACAATATCATTGACATCTGATAGTTGCTCTTGAGCAATAATCAACCTCCAGTCATCGTACAACCAATTCTTTTGCTTTTCAGACAAAAAAGAAGATACAGTATATCACCACTTAGCAGCAAATAGGTTTCCATTAATTGATCAATGAGTTGCAGTTCACTGGTTCAAAAAAATCATCTCTCACCACATAAAACAATAACAAGAACCACATAGTCAGTTCAGAAAATAATTCAAGCATTCTTCACTCTGATATGCTTATCAAAGAGAAATATTCCATTTTGCTTTTCTTCTAGTAGCTGGAGCTTATCTCTTTTTCTTTTTTCTTTTTATATATATTACGTTTCTAATGGGGAGGGGAAGGGGTTGAGCAGGCTAGTGACACTCTGATGCAGTAAATAAGGGACTGAAAAGAAATCTAATGTGCCTTTGGATAATCCGTATACATGAAAATAGAAGTAATATTTGCACCCAAGGGTGTGGGCAAATGGTCAATGAAGTGGTTGAGAACCTTGAGGTTTCAGTTTCAAAACTCAGTGGAGACAAAAAAAACACTAAGTGATTCTTCCCATTTGTCCTAGCCTTGGTGGACAGGATGTATCTGCACAAGTACCATGATGAAATAACGAGGAAAGAGAAGTGCAATACTAAGGGTGTGTTCGGTATGGAGGAAAATGCTTTCCATGTGGATTTCTTACTTATTTTCTAATGTTTGGTAGGCAAGCAAAAAAATATTATTTCAAGAGTATTTATATGTTATCTAGCAGAACACTATGGGGGTGGGAATGGGGCTTTGGGGGTGGTGGGGCTTGGGATGGTCAAGGGGAGGGGAGGGGGGTGGGGGGTGTTAGGTGGATGGGGAAGACATAATGAACTTGCAATGTCACTTATGTAACTTGTTTTCCCTTCTTTGATGAAGGAAGTCATTTTCCTCATTCTAAAGAACTTGTTTTCCAAGAGAAAATATTTTGACCAACCAAAAATGGGAATTGGAAAATATTTTCCTCCATACCAAACATACCCTAAGAGTTGGACAATGTATTCTCATCTTGGCCATTTGCCCATTAACTAAAAAAATTCTGCCCAATCTGTACTTGGTTCTTATCATGCTAACCACATCTGAATTCCAATTATCTACTATACATGCAGGGATTAGTTTTGCTGGCCATCCAAACATAAAATCAGCTATTGAGTTGAATTACATCCAAAAAATGCAACAGACATTGCTTTTAGAGCCTCACCAACAAGTCAGCAGCTGTGGCAAGTGTGTTCTCATTTTCCTGAGCTTTCGAGCTAACAAGAAATTTGCGAAATTCCTCATATGCCGTGAACTGAATAGCACCATGTGTAACCTGCTGAAGCAAAACAACAGATCAGCGCATTTCACCAATGAAGGGTTACATGACAGCATTAAAGTGGCTGTATATTGTTTAGATAATCTATCCAAAAAGTAAAACAAATTATGAGGGTTAACTTCAAAAATTTACGTCAAGATAAGAACACATCCTTTTACAGAACAAAATTATGTGGAAGAATTGAAGAAAATGTAATTCTAACCATAAATAGGCCTGGCATAAGTCCCTTGTAAAGTGCCCTCCATCCTTCTTCTTTGATTATGGTTCTTAAAGCATCTGAATCAATCCATAAACAACAAAGTTCATGTGAAGTTAATAAGTAGGATAGTAAATACAAAAGAGGCCAATTGGATAACCAAATCCAAATGTGCATGCACATACAAAAGAGAGCAGAAGTTGTAATAGAACCTCAGTAAACAAAAGGAGGATACAAAACTAAAGAAACTCAAAACTGCAGAAATAAAGGTAGAATTCTTATGTAACATTACGATGGAAAGAAATGGTCCTAGAGTGCTCAAAGTTAGATAAATACACAATGAAAATTGACAAGTTAATACGAGAGTGAAACGGACCATGAAACCCGGTGTATGGACGAATTTGATTAGGAGTCTGAAGTTGCAATCTTGTTTTCACAAGCCAAAGAGGGTTGGTACAAAAACAGACCTGAATTCCGACAAACACACCTTTTAAGATATGGCATAGTCTGCAATATTTGAGGTTTGTGATTAAAGCTACTGAAGTAAGCAAGCCACAAATATTTTGTATACCGAAAGATTTTCATGTCAGTGGTAAACCGAATAAGTCATCAATCTGTTGTCATCAAAACTGAAATAGTGGGGGATAAAGGTTGTCCACAAAAAGATCAACACAATTAAATTTGTTTGTCTATAAGATTCTCCAGTTCCTGTATTTAACTAACACCTAAGCACACACATTAGTGGTTTGCCAATGATCAATGGGAATCAATAACCCCCACCCCCACCACTTTTTTTGTGTGTGTTGAAGTCTAAAAGAATAGGTTCATTATTCGACCTTGCCTTTCTTTCAGGAAAAAGGATTTTACATTGGTAACACTTAGTTCTAACAGCAGTAAAAGTAAGGGATTCATCACCAGCAAGACAATTACAATTACAATTGCACCCCTAGAGCAAATAAAGAATCACAACATCTAACTATCTGTCTTTGGCACTCCTGTCAAAAACTAGTCAATTGAATATGAACATATGAATACAAGAACTACACATTGTTCTTTCATTAAAGCATCAGAAATTTGACTACTGACCAGCGCCCCTGCTTCTGCAGCTGAAGCAAGGTGAAGGCCTGGACTCAGTTCCTCCCTGTTCCTCAGATACCTTTGCTTTGCCTTGCTATAGCTACAGAAGGAAGATTCCAAAAAGATGTATGAGTTAGAGAAAGAAGTGTCTCAAGCCTATAAATGTAAGTAATCAAAGAGAAAGCAAGCTAATGTGTTGACTGCTTCCTACAAAGAGAACATTGTCTCTTACAAGCAATCCCATGTAAGAAATCATGACTGTTGCCTCTTAACTAATATGTTATGGATGTAGATGTTAATATTAAGCACCCATAAATTCAGTATAAACAACAGAAAAGTAAATAGTGTGTCAAGAAAATTATTTTTCTTTTAATTGATAGGTAAATGGATTATGTTAACAGAATAATACTAACAGCTTGTACCCTTCGGGGTGGCCCAGTGGTTTGAGCTTGGGACTTCCATGCTGGAGGTCTCAAGTTCGAAACCCCTTGCTTGCGAAAGCAAGGGGTTTGCCTTCTGGGTCGAGCTCGTCACACCAGGCTTGCCTAGTGCGGGTTACCTCTCCTGTGTGGTTTGCGAGCTATTGCATAGGAGCGGGGGTTTTACCCTGTGCGCACCCAAAGGGTAGCGGCTGCGGGTTTCCCTTGTCATAAAATAAAAATAAATAAAAAATAATACTAACAGCTTGTCAATCATTAAAATTGACTATACAAGATCCAAGTGAAACAATCAATCAACTGATTGAAAGACCTAATGGGATCTTCCGATGTAGTATCATTTCTAAGTGCAATTTCATACGTATAATAAGAAGCTCTATCAATCAAGATTTGTTCTTTCGCTATATTTCGATGTTGACATGTATTGCCTTACAAAGGTAACCCAAACAAATATAATAAAATAGGCCAAAACTGAAAAGGGGAAACCCCATCAGGTATTGAACGAGTCTAAATCCTGTTTCACATACTCATAGACACAAGTTGCATAGAGCAAAATCTTCATAAGAGAGAAAAAGAAAAGGACACACCGAGAGTGGCCTTCTGGAAACAGAATATGTTACTCATAAGAACTTTATCAACAAAAGGAAAAGATGTTACTTACAAGAAAAAATATAAACCCCATGAAATAGTTGACCCAAGAACAGCAGGGTAAAAACCAGCATAAAGTCCTCTAAAACCCTGATGCAAAGACAATATGATAACTAATCGGTCAATTCAGTGGAAACATGAAGTCATATATGAGCGATAAGGTAAGCATTCAACAGTCTGCAGCAAGGAAAGGAGCTTCATCTTCAAAAGCATATGCAGTGGGATGTTTGATTGTGATTGACAAAGTGTGATGGATTTTCTTGCTATGACTATGTTATGAAGCTGACTGAATCAACTCTACCTGTGAAAACAGGTAAATGGAACAAGAAAGCACTCGGTCAAGATCTGGAGTAAAACCGGTGTGTCCAAGCAGGTCATGCACCACTGTGATAGAAAGCTGGTGCAAGCACCACTGCGATAGATAACTGACATCTCACTCCACTCTTGACATTCAAATAAAGGACCTAACCATATTTATAAGAAATCAAACAACCATATACAAACTCTACTAGGATACACTTCCTCTCAATTGTTCCAAGAAGATTCCCGAGGGAGAAAATGGATACCGTTACCGTGGATTGGATATCATAATGTGGGGAATTCACAAAATAACCATAAAACTCCATAGGTATCCATTGTACCTAGTCCAGACTCCAGGGGGAGCATGGCCACATATATCCTTAGAAGAGTATTTACAGCAAATAAGCCATTTAGATACACCAAGGTCAGGACATCCCCTCAACATCAAACCATGTGCCCTTCCCTGATAGAGGATGGACCATATCTTGTTAAACATTGTTGCTTATGCATTTTTCCTGAAGCTGATATTACCTATTTCAGAAACTCAAAGTTCATAAAACATGCATCCTTAGCATATTAGTAAATGATTTGTCTTTCACCAGAGCTACTAACTATACGAATTGAAAAGCAACTTCTTTATCGAATCATGAACTAGAAGGTGAGTTTTGGAATAGTAGCAATGCATATGTAGATAAGCTTAAATATTTGCAGAAATTGGAAACATTTAGAAAAACAAACCTCACTTCGAGCAATGGCATATAAAGCGTGAGGTGTGTTCCTATAGGCGGGGACATTGGAAATTCTTCCATCGTAAACTGCGATTAACATTTACAACAAATCAAGCTCCAAGGAAAGGAAACAACACGAGATCCTTCATTTGCAATAGCGGGAAAGAATAACTAACACTTACCTTGGAACCTGGTACGAACAACGTCAAGTGGATGAGAGAAAGTGACAGTGGCGAGACCCGCAGCGGCGCCGGCGACGGCATTTTCCCATTGCCAGTCTGCCGACGGCAAAGCTGCCATTTTTTTCATGGCTCCGTCTACCTTTCCTTTTCACCGTTTACTTTAATGAGAGGGACCTTCCTACGCAAACGAAGCGGTGTCGAATTGACCTGCTGGTGAACGCCCGACATGTCCGCAGCTTGCGCCTGCTCAGGAATTGTGGAAAATTTGAAACAGCCAATTTAAATGTCAATTTGTGTTAGGTGTATAATTATTCTTTTCGAATAAACTCAAGACATATAAATAATTTTTTTGGATAAATTTAAATGCCAATGTATGTTTGTAAATAATTTTCTCCGGACATATTAAAATGTCAATTTATGTATTGTTAAAAAAATACAAAATGTATATCGTAACATATAGTGCTTTGGATCCAATTTTTCTTCTTAATATTTTAATGTAATTTTTACTCCAATAATAGTGCAAGTATAAGGACAAAAGACTTAAAAAAGACTATAAGATCCGATAGATTTGAATATGAAAGAGTGAAATGAAATAGTAAGATACTAAGACCTTTTTTCTAGTTTAGTATAGGCCTGTGTATGTATATGTTATATTTAACTTATTTTTTGTAGTCTATAGTTTAGATGTGCTTTTATGCCTAACTATTTTCTTTAACTTGGGTCTACACCTAGTTATGTTGTTCACTGATTTTAATTAATGAGTATAAATATTTGTAGCTTCTACTGGCTTGGTCCAATGTTAAGTGAAGGTGCTAACTGCTAAGAAGTAAGATTTGCAAGGGTTGCAGGCATATGGTTGACAATTCAAACAAAGGGCCAAGTGTTTAAGACAATGTCTATGAACCCATGGATTCATGTTTATTACACAAAAATACAATAAAGCAACTCAAAAGGTGGTCTTTAAGGATGGACAGCAGCAGTGAAATCCTCAAAGATGAAAAAAAAAGCTAGAAGATTGTTGGAAAAAGAACAAAAGTAAAAAATACATAACAAATTGACAATACAGGCACAATCATTAAGGTAATGTTCTCTCCAAGATAACAAGTTGTGCTCTTTTAAGATGAGTTGATCTTCCTGCAAGTCTTCCTGATTTCCCCACTGGAACCTGTCAAAGGAGAAATGTTTCCCATCTTAACCATAGACTTGGCGAAGTGGTCGAAGAAAAGTGCATTGTCTTCTGCATATTGCTTCACCAAGGCTAATGATGCTTGACTCTTAGTAGTAAGAACTTGGTCAGAGTTCAGCAGGCCCTTTGAAGCCAACAAGAGCTTGAAGTAGCTGTTATCAAATTTTGTGGGGGAAACAAAGTCCAAGAAGAATAAGTTCTGGTCACCACCAGATTTTGGACACCTATTGCGCAATTGAGCAGCATAAGATTGATCCAGAGTTGAGTCTGGTTTATTGTTTCCTGACTGGTTGTAGAGCCTTTGTCTAAAGCTGGTACATCTTGAATTTCCAATGGTGTGACTCCCTGCATCACAATTTATCGGTGTTAACAATGATTTCACGTGTGATAACTAGTCTGACAGTAGATTAAGCAATGTATGTCAAGGAGAGAGTAACATTTACCAGACAAAGCTACAAGGTCAACAAGATCAAGTCCTTGTCTCTTGAACTTTGAGAGAATGGAATCAAATGTGTTGTTTGGAGCAGGAATATTGTTGTTGGAGCCACTTAAACTGGCACTTCTAGAGTCTCTCCTGCCCAATGGAACCTCCCAGCTCGGTCCACCAGCCTGTATGAACGAAAATAGTAAGCTCGTGTTTTATTTATTATTAAGGAGGTACTCTGATCACACTATATAGCCGTGGCAGTACTTACCAATACAGTAGAATCCCTTGCAGCAAGTGCCAAGATATCAGCGCAAGAAACAGTTTGAGGACACTCCTTCTCCAGTGCAGATTTAATCTCGTCAAGGACTTCGAATCCACGAGCTGAATTCTTGTTGGGGTTTGATCCTTTTTCTGTCACAATACCTCTGCTACTATCCAGAAGCAAAGATGCATCACATCCCTGCGTCACATAGTGAAACAATAACTAGCCATCAGTTTTCACTTCCTGATACGCTATAATTAAGAAGTTCAAAGCTGCAAAAGCCAAAAGAAAAAAAGGCTATATTTTGTGAATACTCTCAGTGGAAAAGAAACTTTTAGCAAGTGTATTCTTGCATGCTAGTATGCTACTGCACTTACTGTTCAAAGTGTTTCCAACTTGTAATTACTTTCTGCCATGTAGAAATTGTCATGACACAACTTATTATATTAAATGTACATTCAACACGGTATAGTCAATGGACTCAAAGTTATTATACTTTAGTGTCATGTCACAGGAAATATTTATGTTTTACCTTGACAAAACAGTCGTGGAAATGGAGCCTCAACAGAGAAGCAGCCATTCGGGCTTCTTTGGCAACAGCTTTTGCAACTACAGACTTGACAATTTCTTGCGCTTGTGGGCATGACTTATAATAGTATTGCGGGTATAGGTTATCATTGTTACTCTTAAAAGAGAAACAAATTGGTGCAAAAGAAAGCAGAGTAATGAAAATGAAGAAGCTCATGGACCGAGCCATCTTGAAGTTACAAGGACTTAGATTTAGAAGAAATTTAATTTGATTAATGCTGAGGAAGGAAGGCTAGCCTTTGCTGTGATGAATTTGATATGAAGTTCACGAGTTTATATAGTGTGTTCAGTGAAACAAGTGTCACAATGAACAAGTAAATAAATGGAGTTGGTAGCCTTTTAGTTGGAATAAAATACAATTATGTATGATTTTAATTTGCCAATCCAACAAGACTTATGTTCTACATGTAAATGATACTTAATTGATTTGGTCCATAATAGACAAAAGGCTTTCACCAGCTACGTAGATTTTCCAACATTAACTCAATTGCTATGCAGGACAGGATGTTGATTACGACTCTTTATCATACACTTTACTAACTACTTGTTGACGTAGTTATTTTCGAGCCTTGTAAAGTTGATGAGGTCGGAAATAAAAGTGAAAAGAATCAAGGCTTCTTAAACAAATAATTTTTGGGAGAATTGTCAAAGTTCATCTAATAGTCAATCGATTTAAATATAATATACGCATCAATCATCCTATAGTCCTCCCCTTACCAATATCAAACTTAATAAATTATACTCAGCTATTATGCTATAGAGGAAAATCTTTAACAGAAATATTTAAAAATTAAGCATGAGAGAATGACTTGATCTGGTCAGCCCTACACGCCTTAATTGCTCAAGGCATGAAATATATAAAGTAACAAAAGAGTTTCTATAATATTTTAATACATAGAAGCCGCACCTGCTTTCTTGACAAACAGAGCCTCAACATTATTTGTCTTTGATTACTCCATGTTATTAGAAAAGTATGTATCTGATCATTGTTTTCCTTTATTATTATTATCCTCTTTTCAATTCTAGGAAAATTTTGTTGAACTTTTCAATTCATTAATTACCCAGGTACGCATATAGCTATATTCAATTTATGGAAATAGATTTATGATATACGTAATTCGAATCACACCTGCTCTTATATATGAAATATTCAACTTTTCCTCTATGTATTGCGAAAGAGTTAGCTTGTAAAACATATCAAAGTTGGAAATCTTAAATATATAGTCTAAACAAGACTTGAAAAAAATTTATCATGTCAAACAAGACAAATGCTATGACTAGTATAATTTGTTGTATGTATGTTCTCATGCGTTACGTAAGCACAGCAATCTAAGCTGATATACAAATGGCTAAGTGAATGTGAATATTAGGTGAATCCAATTTTGGTCCAATGAATGGACAAAAAAATATTCAGGTAAAAAGGGTTAGGAGAACTGCTCTGCTACTATTTTCAAACATGAACGGAATAAGATTTATGCTTTGAAAAAACAGTTTTTAGTCACATCAGGAGAATTAATTAATGTTACTGATGATTGGCTATATCAAATATTTGTAGGCGCCCGAAGTCGCGCAGATATATTTCCAACTTAATTAGGGTATTGAGCAGTAGTTCTAATTCTACTATCATGTTTTAAATGAGTTGGGACTTATAGGCATCAAACTGTGTCTGAGCTCCAAGCCTGGACTGCTAATCTCCACTCCAAGTAATTAAGATTGTGATAAAGATCAAATGAACTTTTACAACTACAACAATAATCCTAAGCTAGTCCAGGTTGGCCACAGCTCGTGTCGCTCTATTTAAAGCCTATTTAACATTACTGATAAGAGGTAAAAATACTTATTTTGAGAGAAAAACAGTTAAAAAAATAATAATCAAGGTGTTTGATTGAGATTTGGCTCATCTCTATTACATCTTCTCTCGATTTCCTCAAGTGTATCATATCATCATATACTATTATAAGTGGGAAGCTCCAACCTTGAAAGTTGGATTACCATTATATCCCTACTCTTAATTTAAATGACACAAACCAACTAATTAATCAAGTATTAAATAAAAATTATAATCATATTATTAAACTATTATACCACTACTAATCATATTTATTATAATATATATCAACATAATATAATTATAATAATAATAATCTCTCAAGTTAAATGTTGGATTACAAAAATAACCTTATAGAGTAGAGTTACTAACTTACTATAATATCATTTAACTAGATATTACTTCAAAAAAAAATTGTACAAAGATGTAAATGCACATTCTTATAAAAATATATATATTTAGTTAGAAGAAGGTAGACGTTCATCTTTCCCTTCATTATTAAAAATAGGCATCTTAATTCATAATAAAGGCAAATAATAACTTCCATGCATGAATGTGATCTATTTTTGTTCAATGTACTACGCCTTTTCTTCTCTTCTCTTTAATTTTTTCTCATTTATCTTCTACCTTTATAGCCTTTTGATATTCTTTTTATCACCTTATAATCTGCAAAAAATTATATCATTTCATTATCCTTTACCGATATTGTTTCTTCTCCTAAAAATCACTGGTTGATGTAGCTACTTATCTAAATTAGTACACCTGATTCTGCCAAAATACGTATTAAATGATTTGAGGAAACTAGATTTGATCGGGAAGTAAAGAGCAAACGAAATTTGATCAAATCACTAAATTGGAACTATATTTAGATCAAATCATCTAAATGGACGTAGCATTACTATTGCAAGTTTCTATCAGGTAAGCCTTTGATCATATTAGATGAATATGTATAATCCAGTATTGATTGTTTACAGAGTAAATGAGTATCCTGGGGAATTTGCAACCTTGTCCCTTGTTTATTTGCTTTCATTTTTTTTTTCCTACTTATTTACTTATACTAACTTTATCACTTTGTAATATAAATTTAGAGCATTCTATAAGCTCTAAATTGGTACTAATTTTTTATTTTTTTTATTTTCGCAAGTTGATATTTTTTATATGATGTAAAAGATAATTCAATTTGTTATTTTACAAATCTTTTAACATGTTTTTGGATTATTGAATCTTTTCTATTATGTAATCTAGAATCCTTATGCATGAAGAGAATCAATTCAATCACTATTATCGGACTCTATTATGAATTTTTGACAACATGCTCAATAGAGTGTTCGTATTTCTTCCTTCTCCGGGCTTTGATTATGGAAGAAGCTAGGAACTGAGAAGAAGATATCAACACTAACAAGTTACTTGGATTACTAAATGATGAGAAAACAATTTTACACTTTTACAAATAATTTTTCTAAATAAACTATTAACTAATATAATAATAAATATTATCAACTGAAGTTGCTTGTCTTTTCAATCATATACACAAACAAAAACTATTATCAACTAATATAATGATAAACATTATCAGCTGAAGTTACTTATCTTTTCAATCGCATATACACAAACAAAAAACTAACAACATATATCAACCATATTGGATTACAAAAGATGCAAACATAATTTGAATTGCTCATCTTCACATTCAATTATGTGTTAAAATATCAGAAACAAGAAAAATGGCAAGGTGAACAATGCACAGCGTGAAAACTAAAATGTAAATAGACGAAAATATTATTAAAATATTCTTGGACTTTTATATCCTCCTAAAATTGAACATTCCTTAAATATAAATACACAAAAACAAATATTAAATATTTGTCTTAGAAGAGTTGTCTTGAAATAT
>JAJOOO010013631.1:0-13668 GCA_029582685.1 Solanum piurae | reverse complement strand
TATATATATATATATATATATATATATATATATATATATATATATTCCAAAAATAATACGCAATGTGAATAATAATAACTTGTGAGTAAACTTTCTTGGTTCTATTTTATTTACTAGCATAGTGTGGAAATAGATGTGTAGAGTAATTACTAAGGCCTGACTTTTGTGGAACCTTTTTGGTCTATAATAACTATTTTTATCCATGAAATAGTCACATGCTCATTTGATCTCAAAACAGTTGTCACGTTTGTTTCTCGACTGTGAATTTAACTAATTGAGAGCTAAATTTGATAAGATCATTTTAATATTTTAAAATTAAACTTTAGAAATTCAAAAATTGTAAGTAAAATACTATAAGTTGCAATACTTCTGATCAAATGATCAATATGATGATCAAAACATAATTAATTCTAAATTATTGATCAAAGTTTATTTAGTTTAACTCTTGAAAAACTTAAAAGAATAAGATAATTCTAAATTAATTTCTTGACTATAGTCCTAAGTTTGAATAATAAAAAATGATAGTAATTAATTAAAAAGTAACTAATATTTTCACAACAGAAATTATGGTCTTTGAATTGCACACGTTCTTCAAAAATGTGTTTGAATTTTAAATTTTGTATAGTAAAAAGAGAGACAATGGTTAAAAATGCATCTAGACTGTCACTTTAATTTCTGCGAGTTTCATACTTTAATAATCAGATGTTCCCTTTTTCCTATCTGAATTATCACTATTTTTGTATTGAAACACACCTAATTGAGTAAATAGAGATAGTTGGGATAGAAAAAAGAGAACAACGGATAGTTGATCTAGTTAGCTTCGAGGTGTGTTTCAATACATAATGATAATAATTGAGGAAGAAAAAAAGAAACATGTGATAATTGGAGTATGCCACTCGCGAAAAAATGATAATTGGTGTTTTTACCATTAACATTTTTTAAGATATATGTTTGATTTTTTTACGTTTGGCCCTTGACAAAACATATATAAGTAATAAGCATTTCATGAGTTGCATATTTCTTACATTAATAAGAGTGTTGAAGTTGAATGAAATAGAAGAGTACTATGGATTATTTTACACTTGTTTTAGGTTCAATTTTTGCTAGCATTTTACTTGAGAAGAATTGGCATTGGGGACACGTTAATAACTTATAGGGAAAATTACATGAGATGACAAACATCCTTAGTTATTAGTTAATAACGGTATAGCTAGATTTATTTACTATCAGTAAATATAGTTTCAAATTTTTGCCATAATTACTAGGACCCACCACCTCTTTGTATACTGAATCAACAAAGATATTCAGTTGCTTTTCTATAAAATTTTATACAAAATCTATTTTATCTCTCCTATCCTAGCCTCATCCCATATCTTTCTCCTAAAATCACTCTTTCACTTCTAAGTTGAATTTCAAATTCCACATTCTCCCCTCAATCGTGTTTCCACTTTTCGCAGGTAACCGCCAAAATCATGAGTGGATCTATTTTTTCCATTTTCAACAATTGCATATGTATTGTTTGTTAGTTTTTTGATAATTTTTTTCTAAAAAATTTGTTCTCCTTAGCAGATTATCAACAATATGGATGATTCCTCTCCATCTGTGAGGATTACTAGAGGTACGCCATTTTTTGTCAAAGTTGTTGACAATCCACCGTCGTTTTCAATCAGATTAACTCAAGATTAATGCAGGATTTGTGGCAAAAGCTAAACAAGTTCAAGTTGAAAAATCTATTGAAGAATTGAGATCTAAGAAAAAAAATGACCCAATCGAAATTCGGAAAGTCATCAACATTGCGAAGGCTAGCGACATTAAAATTGTTTAAGGAGGAAGTATGAGAAAAATCATAAACAGTGATTCAGAGGACATTGAATCTGCATCATCAAATCTGGATAAACCTGAAGAACATCAGATGTTGGCTTAAAATAAAATTTTAGATAGATAGTTGTATATATCGTTACTTATGTACAAATATACATAAAGTATTCTGATTAAATCATATTTGTATATAGACATATGTATATCAAATATTTCATACTGTCCAGCTTTTTTCCTATTTCTGTTTGTGTATTTAGTTAGTTATACAAAAGTTACTTGAATTACTTATTTGCATATGTGGTTAATTATACAAAAGTTACTTGAATTATAAGTGCATTTTCATGCCTAAATCACAATTGTATAATGTAATTTGTATATTCTATTAGTTATATACAAATTATTTGAAGTTATGTATAGTGTTAGTTGTATAGTAATAGTTATATACAATGTTGATTGAGACAATTGTATATTTTTTATACAAAGAAATTACAAATACAATTACAGTTTATTTATACAATTTTTTAGTTTTGTATAAATAACGTGATTATACATAGCACTTTATTGAAATATTGTTCATCTTCATTTTTGTATAGAGAGTTAGATTTATGTGCAAACACAAGATATGAACATGGTATTATATACCAACATTAAAAAGTTATATATACAAACAGACTACAACACACTCTTTTGTATATAGATAGTACACAACTTTTGTATACAAATAGATTTCAGCACCATCTTTTTATCGAATCATTCACGATTACCATATACAACTGACATATAAATTTTATACAATCAGTTTAATCAATAATAAAAAATAATAACAGGACTTTACATATGCACATATACAAATATAATACATATACAAAATTATAGTAACTTATACAATTTCATAGATACATACAAAAAAATATGAACATGATAAAATATACAAACATTACACAATTATATATACAAACAGACTACACCAAAAATTTGAAAAAAATATATCACACTATTTTTTATGAAACAAGCACGAATGTCATATATACAATTTTCATATTAATCTGTTGTTTCAGTCGTGCGAGGAAACAAATTGGTATTGTCTTTCTGTCGCTATAGAATTCTTTTTCGGGAAAATATTTAATTTTGAACATTTAACTTAAATCATGGGATTATGTAAATTTTTGTTACCGTATTTAGCGCTACTATTACCATTTACTGAAAAAAGTAAAATATTGTATAAATTAAAAACAAAAAAAATGTTTTATACAAATTTAAAGCTACCTAACAAACTAAATTACACCCATGGAATGTAATTATATAAACTATTCTCATATTGAAATGTTATTTCATAAAATACGTTTGCCATATATGAAATTTCCCCATATTACTCTTTACCCACTTAATTTAATTTTGGTTTATTTTCTAGGGTTGGGCTTTTAAAAAAGGAAAAAGTGTGGGGTCATGGGTCTCTTTGGCCTTTTTAAAACTTGGGGTATATTTGTGAATGTGGGGTCATGTGCTTGTTTATTATTTTTAAAACTTGGGGAAAAGATATAACTTTACAAAAATATATTATAATCCCAATACATTTTTCAAAATATTATATTGTGATAAAATATTATTTATTGATGATAAAAAATTAAAAATTACAATCCCAAGAAGTAAAAAAATATTTAATAATATTAGGTATATGCATTTTCCAAGGAAACCTTAGAACCTTTCAGAGAACTCTTCTCAACTCTTCGTCTTCTCCATAAACCCTCTTTACGATATCATCAACCTCCATAAAAAAATGGATCATTCTCCAACAAAACTTCCATCTTCCTATAATCATATAATCGTTAGATCCTATAATCGTTCTTGAAAAATGAAGTGAAATTTATTTTGTTTTTCATCAATCTTGTTCCCTAAGTCAGTTGAATCTTCTTCGATCTTCTTCCCAAGTCAGTTGAATCTTCTTCGATCTTCTTCCCATCTTCTTCCTCTCAAGTAAGTTCAATCGTGTTTTCAATAAGTTTTAGCCTATTTGATGTTTTTATTGCGATAGTGTAGCAAAGTTTAGATTTTTGCTTAAAGTTCTGAAAATTTGACCCGTTTTAGTTCATGCTCTTTATTCGGAATCATTACTGACGTTTAGCTTTGGATAATGCGTAGAAATTTTTGAATTTTTTATGTTTATCTAGCATATCGATTTGAAAGTTTTTACTGTATTTTGGTCAACTATAATGGTGTTTATGTCAATGGCATTGTCGAGTTTTGTTGGAACTCGTACTTTTTTTCAAATTTTTTTTAGCATTACTCTGTTTGTATTAATAGACTACCTGTCGATATTTTGATATGAAATTTGTGTTTTTGAATATAATACAATATGGCTCCTAAAACTAGATGCGGCATTGTTAAAAGAACTGTTTGTAAGCCTTCTAAAAACAAGAAAAGAAAGGCTGAAGAAGTTTCAAGATCTTCAAAAAAGAAAAAAATTGTAGTTGAAGAACCTAAGTCTAACTCGGATTCTTATACAATGGCTGAAATCAACAACTATGAGGACAGTAGTGCCCAGGCTACTGATAATGTTGAGTCTAGTGAAGAAAATACTGACAGTGAAGATAAGGAGAGCAATAGAGATAGCCGAGATAGTGGAGATGAAGATGATGAACTCCTGTCCTTGCCAACTTGTGCAAGAGTGATCTCTGGTAAGTCTTATAATCTAACTACATGTATGGATGAGTTAGGATCTTTTCCAGCCAAAATTGTCACGACCCGAGCTTACACCCTGGACGTGACCGGCACTCGAAGACAATTGATGGTCCCCAAGCGAACCCTCATCCTGGATGACTACAAGCGGAAAACTGATTCAAGCATACAAAGCTTAAAAACTGAAATAAAAGTTCATCAAACTTAAATTCAAACTTTAACTCAAATGAAAACTCTGAATAATAAAATATATTCAACTTGCCCTAAAATTGGAAACTTAAGTCTTTGAAATATTTAATAAAATAAATAAATAATACAGACTTCTCAACTATATTGACTATCTATGAATCCTCTAACTGATAAAGATGAAAATCTAGACAAGACCCACGACATCCTGAATAAATTGAAAAGTAAATGAAATCCTCCGGAAACAAGGAGGCTCACCATAGCTAACTCAAACTCTCAGATGTATCAACAAAGCTCCTGTTGATGATCCTGAATACCTGTGCCAGCATCATGAGAAGATGCAGGCCAAATGGCTCAGTACGTGGAATGTACGAGCATGTAAGAGGAATTCTAAAGCATAATATAAGCTTGAAACCTGATAAAAAGAAACATACTTACCTCTTCTCAACTTACTCAACTCAAGGAATACTCAAGGATACTCAAAACTACTCAAACCTACTCAAACTTACTCAACTCAGAAGTACTCAAGGATAAGATACTCAACTCAGAGATTAGATACTCAACTCAAAAATATGATATTCGACTCTGGGTGCTCAACTCTGGATACTTAACTGAACTCATTTCATTTTAAAGCAGTTTAAAACAAGTGCAATATAAAGAAAAAGGAAAACTGTTTGAAACATGATGTCAACTCATAATCATAATATCATAAAAGACATACCATGCTCCCTCTCAATGTCTACTTGTTCAATGTATGAGTGAAGTCCCATATCCTCATTCGCACTAAGCAGAACCCCTTGAGGAACCATGCAAATACTGATATGGGTGTTTCTCTAACCGACAACCATCATATAAGAGCTATTGTGATGATACTTCAATTTTCCGCACGCTGCCAACGCATCCTGTACCCGGCCAAAGGTATAATACCTGAATTACTAAGTGGATCTACTAGTCTATGTGAAAAGGATTCATCTAAAACGTATGACCCTTTTCTACCCATGATGGCTACATGGTTTATGGAGATTTGAGTTAATGTGAACTCGCATCCCCATATCGGTGCTCAATACTACTCCCAAAAATATATTTAGCTCACATGTTTTAAAAACAACTTATTTCTTTGGTTTAAGATAATTACTCAAAAACTTAGCTTTAAAGCTCTCTTGGAATCAATATTCCCTTTCTTGCTCAAAACTCTTTTGGAAATCTCAGTTTCCTCTCATCTTAAATGTGAAAACATTTACTCTTGGGAATACTTAGTTCCCATATATCATTTTAAAGAAAATGAACTTTTCTCTTACTCTTTACTCAACTTCAAAGCTTAAGCCTTAAAACAAAGTTTAAACATTTGTAAAAAATTACTTAAAATATGGATTATGCCGAATTATGGACATGAACGACTCAATGCAAGGTTTTAATAACCATAGATCGAACTCAATACTTGGGACTCAAGAACTTCAATGATAGTAGTTCATTTCCAGAATGCTCAACTCAGAGGGTTCATGCGGAATTATGAGCATGAACTACTCAACTTAAGGACTCAAAGATACTTCTCATTTCAAGACTGCTCAACTTACAAGGTTCATGCGGAATTATGGACATGAATAACCCAACTCAAGGACTTAATGGGTAACATGTAATAGTCCCATGATTAGGAATGTAATCTCAAAGGGGTTAGAAACTCAATACTTAAGACTTAGAACTTGAAGATACTACTCCTCTCATAGATACTCAACTTATGGAGTTCAAGCGAAATTTATGGGCATGAACGACTTGACTCGTAGGTATAAATAACATTATGGAACTCATGATACAACTCTTCTAATTCTCATACTTACTTACTCAAAACTTAACTCAAATTGATGATGGATCTCAAAGGTTTCACAATTGAACTCAAAGGCTTTCTTGAACTCTATTATTAACTCTCTCTTGAATGTGGATTATGAATTCAAGAGTTATGGTTCATGATATGAAAGATCTCATGATGACAAAGTAGACTCATGAATACATTATCCTCATTCGCATACTCACTTTCTCGAGTCTTGAAACAAGTTACTAGAAGTTGTAGAAGACTCCACAAAAGGACTCAAAGGGACTTTTTCGAAATGTTTGACTGAATTCTCAAAACTTAACTCTCAACTCTACCTGAAGTTGAATTATAAATTCAAGGTTCTGATCATGTTATGAATGATTTTAGGTGTTTAGAAGTAGCTTAGAGTAGTTGATAATCGAAAAAGAGTGAAGGTACCTTTCGAAAGAACTCAAACGGAGCAACCAATTGCAAACTGGACGGGGCTGGAGACCTTGGGGTTATGGGTGGCGTGGATCGCCAACCCCTAACATTCATAGACTACTTTGGGGGGCTCTGTCTGGCGAAACGTGCCAGGCCCCAACCCAGAAGACGCGACGAATTTCTTTGCTCGTTTTCTCACCCTAACTCGCCTAGAATCGAACGGTTTATTCCCCAATCACTTAGAATCAATTACTTAACATAATTACACTCTAATCTACTCAAAAAAACACTCAAATTACTAAATTTCATCTCAATAAGTCATCAAAACCTCAATACAACAAGATTTAGAATGAACTTCAAGAACACCTATCAAGAACTCTAATCCTTCAACTTAAAGAACGAAATTGCGCTGAAAATAACATGATTGGCGTGTGGGTGAACAAACCCAACACTATGGAAGCTAACATACCTCTTAGGGATCAAAACCATGGCGAAAATCCGCAACAACACGCAAGAATCTCGACTAACACTTGATCCTCTCCTCTTTTCTCTTCTTGAATTCTCAACTAAAATCCTAGGCTAATTTTAGGATTATAAAACTGAAACTAATAGTATTATACCCTTAAAACCTTACTAAAAACGAATTAAAACTGATTTGGTAAGGAAAAGACCAAAATACCCCTCTAAAATCCGGTTTTGTCTTTCCTTATCTGGACAGCCCAACTTCGAATGCACATATCTCCCTCATACGAACTCGAAATTGAGCAAAATCAGTGGCGTTGGAAAGTTAATTCAAAGATATTTCCTACGGTATCTAGTAGAACACCTAACTCATCCTGAGCTAGGAGTTATGGTTATTTGAAGTCAACCTAAAACTCATACTTAGCTTAACTTCCAAAATTTCAGATTTTTGCTATTTCCAATTTAGTTTTCTTTTGAAACTCAAGGTGATACATCTAGAGACCTGACCTTAGTACTTAAGAAATTTTAAATTCCTTAGTAAAATCCTACTCACAACGAAGGACGGTTCAAGTCTTAGCTCAAAATTTTTCTGGGGTGTTATAAAAATTTAGGTGAGAGCAAGAATGACTCTTTATCGTGATTTTAGAAATATTTTAGTTCAAGAAAAAATTTATAATGAATTTAAAGGTACTTTTTTTGGACATTTACGATATATTCTAGAACATTACAAGTTTAATGGACATATGATACATTACATGTTGTTGCGTCGTGTCAAAAATGATAAAAAAAAAAACTGCATGAGATGTTGCTTGTGTGAATGATAAGTCTGCTTGTTTTGGCTTAACAGAGTTTGCATTGATTATGGGGTTGAATTGCTCAGCATACCTCTGTGATGCAAAAATGAAAAAAGTGCTTCAGAAATGTGAGAAATTTTACTATAAAGTGACCAAGAATAAGAATATCAGTGGTACAAATTTGATGAGTTTAATTAAGGGTACCAAATTGAATAAAGAGCAGAAGTTGAAGTGCTCTTTAGTTTGGTTCATCCACTCGATGTTGCTTGCCCACGATCGATCTAAGATTGTGGATTCAAACCACATTAAGATGGTCGATGATTTAGATTTTTTCAAGAGTTATCTGTGGGGCAAAGAGTGTTTTGATTTAACAGTGAAGTATTTGAAGAAAAAAATTAATTTGAAGAAACAAAGTGAAGTGTACAAGGAAAGAGGGAATGCATTGTATGCTTTGTATAGCTTCCTCTGGGAATTTTTGGTAATTTTTATCGAATATGGACTTGATTAATATTAAACTCTTATATATTTATATAGTATTTCTTAGTCACTGTTTATTTATTTGTTATTTTATTAATTTCAGGTTTGGATATATGAGGTTTTTCTTCATCTTGGTAATTATGTAAAGAAGTCCTTGGATTTTCCTCTTTCAATTCCCCGTTTACTTAGATGGCACACGACAAAGAGCAATAACATCGTCGAAGGTGATCCATTTAAGTACAAAGGGAGAAGCACAAAGGTATAAACTTATTTATAATTATCTAGCAATATTTGTAAATTAGTGAAGGTCTTGTACTATTTATATTTTTTTTGTAGGTTGTGCATCCATACCTCGTACCTACTGTTCGTGAGACAAAACAAAATTATATGGCAACATTAAAGTCATATACGGACGAAGTGAAGGACACAATTATTGATGCCTTAAAGGCCAATTTGAAAGGTGTCATTGTCCTTACTTCTGCAATAGAGAATGGGGAGGATAAAATATTAGGTGAGAACAATTCCAACCAACCTTGTGAGATCTGTTTCGAGTGGACAAAAAAATAAAGATGATAATTTGTGTGAGTGTGTTGCATCCCTTGAACTATCAATGATGGAAGTTGTTGTTTTCATACGAGATGAAAAATTGAGGAGAGATCAAAAGAACAAGAAAAATGAAGGTAGACTAATTTATATACTATTTGGATGAAATAATTTATTTGTAAGAATGCTAAGCCACTGATCTTGCAGCAGTTAATGAAGATTATACAACACCAACAGTTGATAAAGATGGTGTTGCAGTTGATGTTGATGGAATACTTCCATTAGCAATAGTCAATGAAGATTTGGTTGCAGTTGATGAGTACTTTGCAAAAGAAGTTAATGAACAAAAGGAGGATAAGATGGCAGAAAAAGATGAAGAAAGAGAAGAGGAGAAACTGGAAGAGAAAAAAGAAGAAATTGAAGAGAAGTTGGAAGAGGAGCAAATCGAAGAGAACAACGAAGAAAAAAAAGAAGAGGAGCAGATCGAAGAGAATGAAAAAGAGCAAAAAGAAGAGGAGAAGATCAAAGAGAACAAGTAACAAGAAAAAGAAGAGGAATAGATCGAATTGCAGGAAGAAAAAAAAGAACAGGAGAAGCTGGAAAAGAAAGTAGATGACTGCAGTGATGAAAATTCAGTGGACCTGATGGGTATTGTTATGGAGGTCAATGGTGAGCTAAATGGTGATGAGATTGGTTTTTGAAGTTGGTTTAAGACAATTTATTTTTGAAATGGTTGGTTTTTTGTGTTGATGATAAGTCAATTAGTTTTTAAGATAATTAGTTTTTGGTGGTTGAATATTAAGACAATTGGTTTATGAAGTGGGTAGATGATTAAGACAGTTGGTTTTTTAAATGGTTGGTTTTTGTTGGTTGATGATTATGACAGTTGGATCATGTAAATGTTATTTTTGTTTTGATGGATATTGTTGCCAGTTATGGACTTTAAATTGTATATACAATGCATTGTCCTACCAATTCAAAAAAGACTTCATTTTATTAATAGATTTTACTACTACATGAGTAACAGATATAAGATTGTACACTACTGCATCCCCGTTACACATTTCCAAAAAGTGACCACTAACAACAAACCATACAATATAATTTTTAGGCATTTCTCTTTTTCTTCAGCCAATATCAACTTTTGTTTTAGTTGATCCCTATCTTTTCGGTGTCTTTTAGCAATCCTTTAAAGTGATCTCTCTGCTCTTCGGCCTCTTTGAATAAACTCAATAGCAAATCCCTATTTTCTTCGGAGTTTCGAAGCCTTTCTAATGTTTGAAATTTGGTAACGCCTTGAAAATTTGATGTCTCGAGTTCCGGACTCAATTTTGATAGGCTGCTCGTTGATGAATCATTTTCAAGCCACTTAAAAAAGAGAACATGCACCAATTGCACAGTTAAAGAATTGTCGACTTGGGTTCGTATCGGTGTGTGACAAACGTAAGAGTTCATGTTTGAGATTCTTGAGACATAATAAAAAAATATGTTTAAGTATTATAAAATAGAATAGGATGGAAGAGTTCATGAATTCTTCTTTTATACACTAAAAAAAGCAAATGTTACCTTTGAAAAGTAGCAATTTGTACTTTGTTACCGTTGTAAAACTTGGATAATTAAGAATTGTCACTGTTGGTAAAAATATATAGATAATTAAGACAATCGATATTTTTTCATCTGCTTGGTTTAGATTGTACCAACGACATCTACACTTCAACACTAATAAGGTATATACAGGTTGATATCGTGATCCATAAATGATCTATACTGCACCTACTAGAGTATGACGCTTAAATATAGACTGTAGCTAGTATAATTTAAAAGGGAGAATGATTAACTAATAATAAATAATATTATTGAAATTTATTAAATTAAATAAGTTTAAACAAGTAATGTAAAGGTCCACATACATTGGGGGTGGAGATAAATGATGTATGAGAAAGAGTTGTAATTATACAATGAACATCTTCAAACTAATGTGTGAAGAAAGCACAAGTATGAATGAGGAATGGTTATGTGTGATTATGCAATCCACATCTTTACAACATAAGCATGTGATCATGTATGAGTCCATATAAATTGGGGTGGCAATCAACAATGTGTGGTTGAACAAGTGACATCCTCACAACATACTTATGTTTTCTCAAACATTGCTCTAAGGATGTTGATTGTATAACCACAACTCTTCCTCGTACATCACTAATCACCACACCCAATTTATGTGGACTCTTACATGATCATATGACTTGTTTAAACTTATTTAATTGGATAAATTTTAAATATATAATTTATTATTAATTAATTACTGTCTTTTTAAAATTCTACTAGTTATGGTCTATATATAAGTGTCAGATTCTAGTTGGTGAAGTATCGACAATGCGTTAACATAGATATAAATCCGAATATACCTTACTAATGTCAGAGTGTAAATCTCATATGTCATACATACACCTTACACATATAGATGTAGCGATTGTATAAAGGGTTTATATATTTTGATAACCAGTAAATATTTAGATATACAAATTTTACAACGATAAAAATAGTTCAAATTGCTATATTTTTTAATGGTAACATCTATATTTTTTACAATTCATTAAGGATTCGTTTGGTAGAGTGTATATGCAAATAATACTTGTATTAGTTATAGTTGAATTATTTCTTAAGCATTGTTTGATTTGGTGCATTAAAGATAGTCACAAATATCATTCTAATGCTTGCTCCTGGTTTGTGCTTCTCTTTTATCATCTTCACTATCATCAAGATAAAATGCATCAAAAGAAGATGTAGTACAAAATTTTATGGAATATCACTGCTGCTATGAGGATTGTTTTTCCTAATTGTATATACGATTACGGATAATTGGCCCAATATGTGTGAAAGCATAGAGAGGCTACAACCTGTGGTCAGTATTCAACAAGTCACATGGCAAATGCCAGAAATAGCAACGGAGACTTCATCAGGGCCTTCTCAAAACCTATCCAGAGTACTAGCAGCAACTTTGCTATCAAATGGTGCATGTGCTGAAAATGCCTTGGATAATTATATAATAGAGGTGGACTCTATGCTTATCAACAATATGCTACATCTAACTGTAAGTTGAAAAAGGATCATTCACGATATCGTTGCTTTTATCAGTAATGCATCGGTTAATTTTCTTTTATAAGAATCCATATACATAGGTGTATGTCTTCAAAATTTGAACAATGTTACATTTATTATGATATCAGATATATATGATTTGGTGTAAATTCAAGTATGGATAAGTACTTACCAACCGACTGGTAACATCAAAGAGGAGATGGGATGACTCGTAAAGGATGAGCTTTGGGTGTGATGAAACCAAATTTCTCATCCCTGTCTAAGTCTTTTGGATCAATGTCTGCCTCAAGTTTCCAATTGAACGAATTCAACATCGAGCCCAACATAACCTGAACCATTCTCAATGCAAGTGGCAAGCCGGGGCATATTCTTCGACCAGTACCAAATGGAATCAATTCAAAATCATTTCCTCGCACATCCAATTTTAAATATCAAAGGTTCCTCCCAAAATGTAGAATCTCGACCAATCGCCCACACGTTGACTAGTACCAATGAACCCTTTGGAATGATATAGTCAAACAATTTAACATCATGGTCTACTCTGCGTGGGATTAAGAATGGAGCTAGTGGATGCATTCTTAGTGTTTCTTTGACGATAAATTGCAAGTAAGGGAGTCGGGATACATCATCTTCTTCAATTGATTCTCCTTTTCCAACGACTTCTGCAAGCTCAGCTTGAGTTTTTTTCATAATCTCTGGTTGTCTAAGTGTTTCTGCCATTGCCCATTCTAATGTGTTTGTAGTTGTATCAATACCAGCAATAAATGAGTCCTGTAACATTTTGTAATTCTCTTAATTAACCATGCATTGACTACAACTAGTTACCAATACAAGAAAAAACTATATCAAAACAAAAAACTACTATATCATATTATATACTAGGTTTGGGGAAAATAGTCCTTATAGATTTGAAAAATCCATTATTTGTTGGTTTGAGAAAACAATTTTCTTGTAAGTTTGAAGGATACTTGAGACGTATAAATGGAAGTTGTAATTGTGAACTAATTCTTTTCATTCGTAGTGGAAAACTTTCTCTGCTTTTGCCTCGAGGACATGGGATTAGTTGAGTCTTGTTAAAAAGGATAAAAGAGAGAACCAGGAGCATGGATTTTATATGATTCTGATTGATCTCTTCAGTATTTTCTGCGTTGAGAAGCATTTCCAGAACATCACTCCTTTCACAGCATCCCCTTCTCTTTTCCTCCAATCGCTCACTGATCCACCCATCAAAAAGTTCAAACAACTTACCAATATGAATGGTTGCACGACACCTTATTCCTTGAAAATCAATCTTTTCAAGTATGGGGAAAAAATCCACTAGGTTAATCTTCCCAACCTCATTCATGATGCGCCAGATAACATCCTTCAACTCATCAACCT
>JAJOOO010013630.1:0-18563 GCA_029582685.1 Solanum piurae | reverse complement strand
TAATTAATTTTACAATGCCTTTGGCTATTGAATAGCATAGCATATAAAAATAAAAGGTTCTAATTTGCTACAATTCTTATCTACAATAACCAAATTATTGGCATACTGAAAATGCATATAAATAAGTATAAACTACTATTGATGTCTGTATTCTCAAGTCTATGTCCCAACAAATCGGGTTTTTTCCAAACAAATTTTAATTTTTACCAAGTAAAAATAAATATATATATACAATTAGGTCACTTGTATTTTGAAATTTGCACTTGAAACATTAGATCATATTGAATTAACAATTACTCCTCCTATCTCAATTTATATGACACATTTTTCTTTTCAGTTAGTATAAAAAAGAATGACAATTTTTTTTTATATATATATATATATAAAGTTAACTATTTTTAAAATAATTAATTTTACAATGCCTTTGGCTATTAAATAGCATAGCATATAAAAATAAAAGATTCTAATTTCTACAATTCTTATCTACAATAACCAAATTATTGGCATACTGAAAATGCATATAAATAATATAAACTACTATTGATGTCTGTATTCTCAAGTCTATGTCCCAACAAATCGGTTTTTTTCCAAACAAATTTTAATTTCTACTAAGAAAAAATAAAAATATATATACAATTAGGTCACTTGTGTTTTGAAATTTGCACTTGAAACATTAGATCATATTGAACTAACAATTACTCCAGCTATCTCAATTTATATGACACATTTTCCTTTTTAGTTAGTATAAAAAAGAATGACAAAATTTATTATTTGACAAATATTTGATTATAATATCAACATTTTATCCATGTTGAATTTAAATTACTTGTAAAATAATTCATAAAGGTATATTTTTATTAATAATGTTTCTTATATAACTAAATAAATGGAATAATGTATGTATGTACTTAAGTTTGAGAAACTGGTCCCAACTACACACTCCAACTTCACTTGTGTCCTATCACCCCTGAACATTTCATTTCTTTTTTTATTACACACCTTAGTGCTAACATGTACAAATAAATCAAATATATTGATTAGCATGTTTTGCACATGCGGTCCCCCACTTCAACCTTTTCTTTTCCCTCCTAAAAATTGAACGACTCTCACCCCTCTGCCCCAATTCTTTCTTTTCTCCTTTCTCCTTTTCATCTCCCTTACCAAAGTCTAATTACAACATCTGAATACGCATTTCTATAATTATTGTTCTGTTAATTTTTTATTGCCTTCTAGTAAGAGATGAATGGGTTTACTTTGATTACTCTAAGGTGGTACCATGGTGGTGTGTTAGATTTAAGTAGTGGGGAACCAATATAAAATGGTGGAAAAATTTCAGAATTTTTGGATGTTAATGTATCATATTTTGAGTTGTGATAACGCTCAACTACACTTCATCCAATTCTAAGTGTAGGCGATCACAATCTAGTATAAACCCAACGAAGAGTTGGGATCGATCCCACAAGGAGTGATACGGTAGAGAATTCAATTAAGAAATGAAAGACATTTACTCTTGGGAATACTTAGTTCCCTTGTATTCATTTTGAAAAATGAAACTCGACTCTCCTCATCCTCATACTCATTTACTCAAGTCTTTAAACAAATTATAAATAATTTTAAAAGACTTCTCAAAATAGGGTTCATGCCAAATTATGGACGTGAACGACTCAATTAAAGGGTTTCAATAACCATATATAGGACGCAATACTCGAAACTCGATAACTCCAGAACTCAAGGACTCAATGATACTACTCATCTCAAGAATACTCAACTCATAGGGTTCATGCAGAATTATGGGCATGACCGACTCAACTCAAGGACCTCCATGTAAAACATACAGTAATCCCATAATTATGAAATATAGTTTCAAAAAGGGTTAGGAACTCAATACTCAAGAACTTAGAACTCGAAGGTACTCATCCTCTCAAGAACACTACATTCATAGAGATCATGCGGAATTATGGACATGAACAACTCGACTCAAGGATCTCAATGACAATATAGAACTCATGAGTACAACTCTTGTCATTCTCATATTTACTTCCTCAAGACTTAGTTCAAAACTATAGTTGATTTCGAAAGAATTCTCAATTTGACTCAAGGGAATCCCTCGAACTTTACACTTAACTCTACCTTGAATACTTAACTCTACCTTGAATTTGGAAAGTGAATTCAAGAGTTATGATTTGGATATATAGGACTTATCATTGATTAGATGTAGTTCGGATAGTTAATATCAGAAAGAGAGCGAAGATACATTTAAAAGAACTTAGACGGAACGAACGACAAAAAATGAACGGGGGTAGGCGACCTCGCAATCCTGGCACAGGGCGCCAGCCCCACATCAACTGCAGCCCATTTCTGGTGCACTGCAGGCATGGCGCGCCATCCCTCCTGGCGTATCCGTGGCGCATCGCGCCACCCCTTCCCCAGAATGTCCTAACTATTTTTTCTTCTCGATTTTTTGCCTTAATTCACCTAGAATCGATTGATTTCTTCCAAACTCTCTTAGATTCGTATATCAACATAAGCAAATGAAAGCATACTCAAATCTCCTCAAGAAACAGCCCTCAAACTCAAACCCTCGCCTCAAGAACTCATCAAACTCCAGTAATAAATATTGAAGAATGAAACTTCAAGAAAACTCATCATGAACTTCAATACACAGATTTCATGGACGAATTTGATAAAGAAACTCATGATTGACGTGAGGGTGAACTAACCCATCACTATGAAAACTTACATACCTCAAAAAACTAGGTTCTTGGCGAAATCTTGGATGAACGCTTGGAACCTTGAACTTTTTCTCCTCTTGAGCCTCCTCTCTAAAGCCCTAAACATTTTGGGGATAAATGAAACCGATTCTAATCGGTTTAGACCCTAAATTGGGTGTAATTCACGCTTAGACTAAGTGGGGGTAAGGAAAATACTAAAATACCCCTCCTTAGTTCGGGTGAAAAGGCCCTATCTAGAGAGGCTACACTCAAACAGTCATATCTCCCTCATCCGAACTTGGATTTTAGCAAACTTGGTGGCGTTGGAAAGAGGACTCAAAGATCTTCAATTTGATACCTCATGGGCCACCTAACTTATTATGTGCTAAAATTTATGGTCATTTGAAGTTGACCCAAAACTTAAAAGAACTTACGAATGACTTGAATGAATTTCTCTTCAGTTCTTTTTGGAACTCGAGGTGTTACATCTAGTGACCTTGACACCTAAAAAAAATTAAATTCCTTTATAAAATCTTACTCACAACAAAGAATGGTTCGATTCTTAGCTCAAAATTTTTTGAGGTGTTACATTTAATGAGAACCAGGTTCACCCAAAGAATATAGGAACAGGTTAAACCAGTAGGCTATTTATGGCTAGAGAATAAGTACAACATATAGAAAAGGAGAGAATCCTATTAGTACTCTCCTTAAGAAAACAACATACTATCAGGTTGTTAATTGTATTCAAAGTAAGTTTATGAATTAATTAAAATTATTTTTCTCGTTGTTTCACTTTCATATCAGTATCCAAATATTTTACTGAGGTTGTGAAGTTCAATACAATTGTAAATTTCATAAGGTACGTTTTTTATGTTACATGATATTAGTGTAGTCAGGGGCGGATCTAGGATTTGGAGGTCGTGGGTGCCACAACGTTCAAGTAAGATAAAATGATCAGTTGCTTTAATTTTGGGTTACAATTCGGATTACTGTTTTTTTTTTATTTTGATAAACAAATTGATCAAATATGCATGTTAGTAATATTTTCTTTTACATATTCTGAGATTAGAGATAACTAAACAATTCAATTTTTTTCCTTTCTGGAATTAGATGTCTTCTTCGCTGAAACTTTGAGAAAAAAAAAGATTTTTCACATTAAAATTTGAGCTTGTATAAACCATATAATAGTATTAACATAATATATTCATATTACATTGACTTTATGTGTTGTTGGAGATATATAGTAGGGAAAGAATAAAAATTGTAGTTTCAGCCTAGTCATCTTACTTAGCAAGAACGTCGGTGAAGATTGAAAGAACCTTTAATTTAAAAAAAAAATAAAGCTCTAATAATAATATTCATCATTTTTAAAACATATTTTAAAAAACTACTATTTAAATATATTCTTAATAATATTTATTTGACGTTCATAATTTAATACTCATTAATTGATAAAAATAAACATGTAACACCCATATCAAGAGATTAATAATTAGTGCAAGAGAAAGTAAAAATAAAATAAAAAATTAATCATGAAAAGGAGTCAATTTGAATTAATAAAGAATAGTAAATAAATAAGAATGAATGGAGAAAAATAAAATTATGCCATTTACATACTAATGAAAAAGACAAAAAAGAAAGAAAAGAAGAACTAAAAATTAATCATGAAAATGAGTCAATTTTTTGAATTAATAAAGAATAGTAAATAAATAAGAATGAATGGAGGAAAAAAAAATTAAGCACTTTACATACTAATGAAAAAGACAAAAAAAAAAGTAAAGAAGAAAAAGAGCAAGCAAAAAAATAGTGTTGGCAGTGAGGTTCGAACCCGAATTGGCTGTGTGGCAGACCAACTCCTTCGCCAATTGAGCTGTTTGGCATTTCGGTCGCTGGGTGGCAAAAGTAATATATGTTGAATTATTAGGCATATATACATATATAAACGACGTTTTTTTCGAGATCACTGGGTGCCGTGGCACCCCCACCTGTCCATGTAGATCCGCCCCTGAGTGTAGTAATATGTAAAACTTCTTCTTGTTCATAATTAATTTGTTGGTGGTTGAAAAAATTAACCTACGCCCTAATATCTTAGTTATGTTTGGAAAAGTTGATAAGAGTTTGGTATAAGAAATTTTGTAATGAACTCAAATGCGTTCACCCTCGTTTGATAAATTATCATTAGTGATAATAGAGTTACTTGACATAGTCAGTTGGTCTTGTTTAAATAACTCATATAGTTGTGGAAACATCATAAGGAGATAAATCGTTCAACTCTTAGGAAATATTAAGTGATAGTGCGGGGACTGATTGCATATCGAGAACTCGAATATTTGTAATTTCATGAAAAGCAACATTTTGATATTATTTATCTAACTACTGCTATTTGAGCTCTAATTATTCAAAATCTCTTCAATCTTTATGGAATAAAAAATTGACACTTAAATTTGGTATTTGTCCCAGTAGTAGTCTGTTTTCTTCTTTTTCCTAGAATGATTCGTCCCCAACCTTGTTTTGGCTATTATATTTGCATATGATCGCGTTACATCATGTGAAGGTGTTTCTTAAGCGTGTCAAATTTATCATCACATGTTTGATTGTTTTAGTTATGAAACAGATTAATCATGGCAGAAGAAGCAGCATAGCGAGCACAAGATGCACAATGCATAACATCGCTAATGACGCTATAGACTGAAAGTATTCAAATACTCCTTCACTATAGCAGCACGAACTTGTCTCCACAACTTGCCAACAAAATCTATCACCACATGGGCGGAGTTCGTCAATATGTTTTCAATAAGTGGTTCCCTCTAAGTAACCACTGCAATTGTCAAATAAAAGAAGAAGCAAGTCAACTGATCTCTAATATGGCCAAAAACATATATAGAACTATTGACCAAGAGATTTACAAAAAATAATCTAAAATGAGTTAAAACGGTCAAATATGTGGAAGTTATCACGGGTAAATTATGCCTAGCAGATGATGCAAAGTTAAGAGGCTCATCCTATGCAATTTGAGGAAGCTAATTATGTGAACAATGCTCAGAACAAATATCAATGATAGAGCTGCAAAGGTCAGAACTATCAGAGTCAATGGATACCACAACCGCAAGGTTAGCATAACCAAAGGACCGGGGAATCAAAACTGAAGTAATTAGAGTCAAGGTTAATACTTAAATAACAATAACTTCGGAAATAAAAGTGCAAATTTGTATTACCTCCTAGAGGGAAGATATGTAACTCACAACAGTGGTGAATGATGCATGAGAGTGCTTTACAGAACTACTAGAGGAAATATGCAAAAGTTCGCACCATGTCTTAGATGATCAACTCCCATACTGCCTCTATCCAAAACATGAAAAACAAATGAGAGACATCGCAAGAGATCAAAACCGCCTCAAAGGGCAGCTTTCAAGAAACACTAATGATTAATCTATCTCATTTCATGGAAATCATCACTTGGAGTAGCAGGTTGCTCCCAAAAGAGGTAGAAAAGTTTGAAGTTGTTGAACCGACTGTAGTTATAATTACCGAGAAAAAGGGAGCCTTTGTCATTAGTTTGCTAGTAATAGGGATAATAGGGATAACATCGACTTGATTCCTTTGGCTATTGATAAGCATTCCTGTCTATGTAAGACTTAGTCCTCTCATGTTTAGAGGTACTCTATGACATAAAAAATCATATGTCCATAAATACGATTTAAGGGATGATCTTCTTCTTTTTTCTTTTCAGTAGGTTCATTATAAAGACTAAATTTTTGGAAGATTTCTCTTTTTTTAAGGTAAGTAATTTATAGGCAAAGTAGTATTGGAATGATTTGGATCATGCATGGTTCTCTTCGCCGTTACGAGTTTCCATCCATTTTCCCCCCTTCTTCTTGTTTTTCCGGTAACTCAATTACTTTCGCATTAAAAAACATAAACAAAAATTTGTAAGTACCATATAATAGATAGTTCGGTGAAATGGATGATGACATGACCGAACAATAGGGTAGTGAGATTCACAAATTTCTAAAGGACGACATTAAGAACTATTGCTTATCAATAAGAGTAGAATGAAGAGTTTTAATTACCTACATTAGATGCAGACTACATTATAGGAGAGGACATGAAGATCAAAGACGTGTCCAGGAAACATGTAGTGTGTTTTCTCCCCTCTATGTCATATATAAACTTTCAAGCAGTGGCTAAAGAATGAAATCAATAGATAGTTAGTCCATTATTAGCATATCAGAAAAGTACTTCATTCTATAAACTTTCACGACACTTTTCTAAAACATGGATGAAATTTTTTAATTTAATCCTATTTTTTTTTATCTCTGGACTGTTTTGTGAATGGAGTTTCCATTCCTTCCCTTGGTATTTTGTCTGAAAGAGTCAATGTTTTAAGTTCTAGCAGTAGTAATGCTGATGGGGAGGGATACATTTCCAATCTTTAGTTACAAAATTATAAACATAATAATTCTCCCACCCCCCATCAAAGGAGTACCTTACAACTAGAGCATAGAACTTTCATTCTTTCAGACAAGAAACCAAGGGAAGGACTAGAGACTCGATTTGCTAAACAGTCTGGAGATAAAAAAAGAATTATGATTAGATTGAAAATACACATCCGTTGTTCGATAAAAGTATCCTGAAAATCTATGAAATGAAGTTCTTTTCTGGTATGATAATAATGGACTAACTATCTTATGATTTCATCCTTTGGACATTGCTCAGAACTTTATTAATGATTTAGAGCGGAGGAAAGGCACAAAATGTTTATTTTTCGCATATTTAATCTTCATGTCCTCTCTAGTAATATAGTTTGCAGGTAATACATGTAATTAAGATTCTTCATCCCATTCCTATGGATAAGCAACTATTTTAAAGTCGTCCTTTGGAAACTTGTGAATCTCACTGCCATGTTGTTCAGTCATGTCATCAGTTGATTCATCAGATCAATCTAGTTATGTTCTACACCCATCATTTCATTTATTTTTTAATGAACAAGAAATTGAATTACCGGAAATGCAAGAAGAAGGGAGAAAAATAATTGCAAAACCGTAACGGCGGAGAGAGTACCATTTGTTACTTAAATCATTCAAATATTAATTTACTTATAAATTATTTACCCTACAAAAGAAAAATTCTTCCAAAAGTTCAATCTTTATAATGAATTTAGTTGAAAAAAGAGAAGATTACCTTTATAGTATATTTACAGACAAATGATTTGTTAAGTAATGGAATACCTCTGAGCATGATTTATATTTTCATCTTCCTTCTTTAAACCATTGTATTTGTCAACATATTGAAATATTTTTGTTAGTGCAATACCCTAGCGATAGACAACATTACAAAATATACACATCATCATATCATATCATATCATAATATCATTAAAAGTGAAAACTCAAAAGATGAAAAGTTGGATTATCATTTTACCCCTAAACTAAATTAGACATCTAATTAAGTAAATATTAAATAATAATATTTTAATTATTTTTTGAATGTAAGTTGTCTATTAGAAAGAAAATGAAAGAATTATTAATTAAATTGTAAGTTACAATGAATTATTATTTAATATACTAATTCAATTATCTAGGAAAATGAAAGGGTTCTTTGTCAATTAATTGATACTTCATAATAAAATCTATTAGTATTACAAGAGTTAACACATGTAAGTTGTAACGATGAAATTATAACTCATTCATGATCTATATGTATAGATAAAGGTGTATATATATAGTTACTTGCTATTCATAATTAAAATCCAAGTTAGTTGAACTGTTTTTTCTTTTAAATATTACTACATTATGCATATGATTTTTTATATAACACATACAATACTATTAGGAAGAGTGAGGACTACTAGCAATTAATTTCTATTAACAACCTTCATTTATCTTCATAAATATTACTATTTATTTATCACTTACGTGAGTGCCTCTTCTTTGTAAAGATAATTAGGAGAATTGGAAAAGTTTTATTGAGCTATAAATATGTAGACTTATTAATTATGAGTAATAAATACATGAAAGGAAAGATTCAAAGAATGCAAATCAAAAAAGATAATTCAATTAGCCATTAGAATCTAATTCACTACCTCTTCTTCTGGTTAGATTTTTAAGAAATTACACAAATTTAATTAGTTGAAATGCAAAATCATTATATAGCAATATACATGCATATAACTACCCTAGTTTGAAACCCAAAGGACAAAATATAATTTAATTTATTATGTTGTAGTTTGAAAGTGTAAGAAAGTATACAACTATATTTATAATAGGAAAAGTTCCTTAAATATAAACCAAGTCAATAAATTCATGTCATCTATAAAGATTTGATTTATAAAATTTTAAAAAATTGGTAACATTAATAGGTATTAAAATAGTTTTTTTCTTATTGGAAAGAGGTCGAGAGCTTTTAGTTTCACTCCATCCCAATCTCAGCTAAAAAATATAGATCCTCAATTAAAAAGTAATTAGACTCAAATCAAACTAAAAAAACAGATCCATCAATTAAAAAGAAACTAGACTCCAATCAAGTTGTAAAACACAGATCCATCAATTAAAAAGAAACTAGACTCAAATAAAGCTAAAAAAAAATACAGATCCACCAATTAAAAAGAAACTAGACTCAAATCAAGTTGAAAAAACATAGATCCGTCAATTAATAAGAAACTAGACTCAAATCAAGCTCAAAAAACACATATTCATCAATTAAAAGAAACTAGACTCAAATCAAGCTGAAAAATATAGATCGATCAATTAAAAAGAAAGTAGACTCAAATCAAGCTGAAAAAATACATATCCATCAATTAAAAGGAGACTAGACTCAAATCAAGCACAAAAATACATATCCATCAATTAAAAAGAAACTAGACACAAATCAAGCTGAAAAAAATATAGATTCATCAATTAAAAAGAAACTAGACTCAAATCAAGCTGAAAAACACATATCCACCAATTCAAAAGAAACTAGACTCAAATCAAGCTGGAAAAAAATAGATTCAATTAAAAAGAAACTAGACTCAAATCAAGCTGAAAAACACAGATCCATCAACTAAAAAAACTAGATTCAAACCAAGCTGAAAAATAGAGATCCATCAATTAAAAAGAAGCTAGACTCCAATTAAGCTGAAAAACACAGATCCATCAATTAAAAAGAAACCAGACTCAAATTAAGCTAAAAACACAAATTCATCAATTAATAAGAAACTAGGCTCAAATCAAGCTAAAAAAACACAGATCCATCAATTAAAAAGAAACTAGACTCAAATTAAACTGAAAAAACACAGAAACATAAATTAAAAAGAAACTTGACTCAAATCAAGCTGAAAAACATAGATTCATCAATAAAAAAGAAACTAGACACAAATCAAGCTGAAAAAACAGATCCATCAATTAAAACAAACTAGACTCAAATAAAGCTGAAAAATATAGATCCATCAATTAAAAAGTAAATAGACTCAAATCAAGCTGAAAAAATTCATATCCATCAATTAAAATGAAGCTAGACTCAAATCAAGCGGAAAAATACAGATCCATCAATTAAAAAAAACTACACTCAAATCAAGCTGGAAAAAATACAAATCTATCAATTAAAAAGAAACTAGACTCAAATAAAACTGAAAAAAATATAGATCCATCAATTAAAAAAAAACTAGACTCAAATCAAGTTGAAAAAACATAGATCCGTCAATTAATAAGAAACTAGACTCAAATCAAGCTCAAAAAATACAGATTCATCAATTAAAAGAAACTAGACTCAAATCAAGCTAAAAAATACAGATTCATCAATTAAAAAGAAAGTAGACTCAAATCATGCTGAAAAAATACATATCCATCAATTAAAAGGAGACTAGACTCAAATCAAGCTGAAAAATACATATCCATCAATTAAAAAGAAACTAGACACAAATCAAGCTGAAAAAATACAGATCCATCAATTAAAAAGAAACTAAACTCAAATCAAGCTGAAAAACACATACCCACCAATTCAAAAGAAACTAGACTCAAATCAAGCTGGAAAAACAATAGATTCATCGATTAAAAAGAAACTAGACTAAAATCAAGCTGAAAAATATAGATCCATGAATAAAAAAGAAACTAGACTCAAATCAAGCTGAAACAATAGATTCATCAATTAAAAAAAACTAGACTCAAATAAAACTGAAAAATATAGATCCATCAATTAAAAACAAAGTAGACTCAAATCAAGCTGAAAAAATTCATATCCATCAATTAAAATGAAACTAGACTCAAATCAAGCTGAAAAATACAGATCCATCAATTAAAAAGAAACTAGACTCAAATCAACCTGGAAAAAAATACAAATTCATCAATTAAAAAGAAACTAGACTCAAATCAAGCTGAAAAATACATATCCATCGAGTAAAAAGAAACTAGACTCAAATCAAGCTGAAAAATACAGATCCATAACTTAAAAAGAAACTAGACTCAAATCAAGCTGAAAAAACACATATCCATCAATTAAAAAGAAAATAGAGTGGAATCAAGCTGAAAAATAGAGATCCATCAATTAAAAAGAAACTAGACTTAAATCAACTGAAAAATCACAGATCCATTAATTAAAAAGAAACTAGACTCAAATTAAGATGAAAAACACAGATCTATCAATTAAAAAGAAACTAGACTCAAATCAAGTTGAAAAATACAGATCTATCAATTAAAAAGAAACTAGACTCAAAATAAGCTAAAAAAACACAAATCTATCAATTAAAAAAAAATAGACTTGAATCAAGCTGAAAAATACATATCCATCAATTAATAAACACTAGACTCAGATCAAACAAAGAAGGAAGAGAAACACTATCATAGAACTAACCAACATGCACCCAAGATGACAACCCTCTATAGACTCCTAGAGATATGCAACAATCTTATCCATCGAACTAAACATCTAGATAGGAAAAAGGAATGGGCAGATGCACAATTTAATCCAGGGTTACAAATATGAAAATTAGTTAAGAAGAGAAGGAAACAAATCTTACTTTTACAAGCTGAGAAACAACGGCGTACACCAAAGAGAGCCATGAGTGTTGATCACCCAAAGAAGAACATGAACCAGACTGATATTGTGGAACCTCATCACCATCGACTTATTCAATAGAGAGAGAAAGTTGAGAAAAGAAATGTTGAACCCCCTATTAGAAACCCTAGTAATATAGTAGTTCATATAGCAATAGGTCTTTTTTTTTTACCGGATCATTTTATCCTTGCCCCTTTTTTTTTTGTGTTTTCTATTCTTTATGTATCTGCTCTTATGGACTTGCTAGAGCCCAAACAATTTATTTATTTTTTAGTAAAAACGAGCCCCTTGTCCAACTCTATTGAAAAAAATATTGTGGAATCAATATTTATTCCTAATTAGACTTACATATAGAAAAAATAAAGTAGTAAATATATATCTTTAAATGTAGTTCTAAATCATATTTTTTTCAATAGGATATCTAGTCTACATTTTTATTCTCTTTATTAATAAACTTTTTTTATAAGAAAATTTGTAGACAGAAAATTTGTTTATGATTAAAATTAAATTATTATTAAGTATGAAAATATGTTAAAGAGGAAAAAAAATATCAAATAAATTGAAACAAAAGATAACTAAATAATACTATGTTTGATCAATTAAAAAAAATTGTTAGAAGTAATTTTGTAAAAAGTATTTTTAGAAATTAAAAAATTATATTTAGCTAATTAATTTAAAATTACTTTTATCAATATTGGAGCACTATTCTATGCTAGCCTATGTTCCAAAAGTGCTTCTAAGAAAATTACAAATTGGGTTTTATTGTTCTTAATCTTCATAATTTAGATAAATGAGGAAAACTCTGAAATACTCAAAGGTTAGCTAAAGAATTTTGAAGATCAACAATAGAAAATTTTAAAATGACTCAATGCTTTGTGTGGGAAGTTCTAGGCCTTCATCAATTATTCACTCTAGAAAGCTAGTTTTTTTCCAATCTAGTGAAAAGTCTATTTAATTTAATGATACAAGATCTGATTGAATAGAAAAAGATAATTAAAATCACTACTAATAAGGTACAAGTACCCCCACCCCCAGACTATGACCGAAATCTCAGAGACACACCTTAACTAAACTAAGGTTCTATTATCCCCATGAACCAATTTTTTTTTTTAAAGTGTAAACCTTTTTGGCTTAAGTGGCATCCAAATATCTCTCACGCACCTCAACTACGTGGAGTCACGGAGTGTGCCACGTAAGCCAAAAGGTTTACAAAATTACAAAAAGAAAATGGGTTCGAGGGGGAGGGGTAATATGACCTAGTTTAGTTAAGGTGTGTCTCTCAAATTTCAGTCATAGTCTAGGGGGGGTACTTGTACCTTATTATTAGTGATTTTAATTCTCTTTTTCTATTGAAACACAGTCCTTCATTTTTTGGTAGTTTCTTAGTAGTGTGTGAACCATAGAAAACTACATCCTCTGAGTATCCAAGTACACCAGAGCCTTGCAATTAACTAGGTTGGAGAAATTACCCAAACAAAACAACAACAAAAAATTCCTGCCCACCAACCTGGACCTGCTATAGTGGAATATTCCCTCCATAGAGGCATGGCAAGGCTTAAAACTCAAGAGATGAATGGGTTTCTCGCCCATTCTTTCCTATTTTACTCCAAGAACTTACTTTTTCACTCTCGATCACTCCATTCAAACGTTAATTCTAAGGTAATAATCGTTTTCTTTACTTCCATTACTTCAATTTATAATGATTTTCGCATGCTAGAATTTGGTTGAGTAGAATAGAGGTTGATCTTTTTGAATTTGGAAAATATGGTTCTGATTTGGTGAATTTGTTAAAGCATGGATGCATCCCTGACATTTAAGACACTCCTAGAACACTCTGGTGTAAGAATTACTGGGTATATGGCCAAAAATAGGTCTGAAATGGGGAGGAAAGTTGAAGGATTGTTCTTGGTTAGAAACTTATATTCGGGTAATATTTAGAAGTTGTAATGCTCCATTTTTTGCATATAATAGTAGTAGGATACTTTAGGAACACTGATATGAAGTTATTTGGTTGGAAACATAATTTTTAGGTTAAGGGGAGCCATTGAAGCACCCCTTTAAGTTCTAAAATGATAAAAGGCCACTATAGAGGGAGTTGTTGTAATGGGAATATTCCTGCTGTGGTGGGGTTTATATAGCAGGAGACTACATGCAACAACCTCCTAGTTAGGCCAAGGGTGAGATTTTTTCTCTAAAATGCTTTTTCTATGCAAGTTTAAGAGTTCTAATACACATATTGATATTTTTTGCAACCCTAAAACTCAATGGCTGACACTCCAAGAAAGAATATCCATTTGTGAGGTTTACAGACAAGGATAGTAAGGATAGATACCTTGATTACAGGTGGATGAATCTTTATTTCGAGAGGGCCTTTACTATGCAGGATGTGGCGGAGAAGGCAAGTAATTTCCACACTCGGCTAAGCTTTGTTGGGTCCCACTAGTTGAGCTCCCCCACCGCACGCTCAGGCTGGGTGAGGGAGTCCTACACCCTCTTACCCATCGTTTGGGATGACCCCAACCTCACATTTTGCTATCGAGAAAATGATATACATGTGGGGGTGCAGACTATGAATGAGTGCACCGGAGGTCTCCAATGCAGATTATGAGGCCATACTAAGGATAATGGAAATGAAATGGTTGAGGGATACAATAGTCAATGAGGGGCATTAGATGAGGTACCCTACTGAAGTAGGCAACCTAATAGAGTTGTTGAGGAGTTAGGTTGGGTCTGTTGACTAACACATCTTCCCTTATTTGAGGTTGACGAGAAATCTCTTAATCTGGACCTGTCTTACCACGTCCAAAACAGCCACCACTGCCGGCCATACACTCTCCCAGATGGTTCTTCCCACACTTATGAAATACCGAAGAAGTGTGACCATTAGTGACTGCCATGTGACTTAGAGACTAGTGCCCTGTCCTTGTTCTCTGATCTGCACTTAGGTACTAAATAACTAGCAGAGGATGGAGTTGGGCTTGAATAGTTCTGACAAAATTGAGAGAGACTATTTCATCTTAATTTATGTTGAGAGTAGTCCACATTGTTTGTCCTTTCCTTCTTGCTTTCCATAGCACTCTCATTAACCTTCTCTTGCTAAATTTATTGGGCATGATTCATCAAGCGGGAGATGTCCATCTCCTTAATTAGAATTGTTGTTCTGCACTCATTCATCACTATCTCAAAAACACCGGAGACAAACTTACTCATGCTAGAGTCAGCCACCATAGTTGGAGCATACATTGAAACTTGAGTGAACTTCAAAGAGTACTCCTTAACTGTCATATATCCCTATTCAAGTTAATGAATTCATGGACTTTGGCTTCCCTTAACTCATGTGGAAAGAACATGTCCAGAAAAGTTGCCTTAAAATGTTCCCAGTCCACTGGACCTTCATCAACAACCCTATCTTGTTTCCATTGCTTATACCAAATATGAGCCATGACCTTCAAGTTATAAGCGGCTAACTCTACACTTTCAACCAGAGTGACACCCATGATCTCAGTAATCTTCTTGATTCCCTCAATAAACTATTGTGGATCCTTATCTACCTTAGAACCATAAAACTTTAGAGGGTTCGTCCGAGTGAAATCCCAGACTCTAGTTGCAGTTGTATTCCCATTTGAACTGACTCGACCTTAACTTTTGGGTTGTCCTGAGCAGTCATAGATTGGGATAGCACTTGAAAACCAGCCAACTTAGCATGAAATACATGTTCAACCAAAGGGTATGCTCGAGCTAAAGGCGTTTGTTGCTCTTCATTCATGTTCCTTTCGACGTAGTCTCTTCTAGGAGGCATGATGCCATAAACGTGTAAATCACGATTTAGAAGGAGATAATATAGAGTTTCATTCTATCTCACGACTAAGAGTATGAAAGAAGTGACATATTTCCTAAAAAGTTTCATAGCCTCCTATTCATAGATGTGGCGCGCTTCACAACCATGAACAAGACTTTACTTAACGCGGCTTTCGGACACCCTAAGTCACTTCAATCTGATGCTTTGATACCAAGTTTGTCATGATCCGAGACTAAACCCTAGTCATAATACGATGCTTAGAATCACAAGTGACCCCAAGCTAACATTAGGTCTGGCATGACAATAATATTAACATAACAACAACTGAAGATAACTAAAATACTAATGTGGAAGCTAAAAGTGGAAAAATCTGATAAAATAGAAAAGGCCAATATCTACAAAATATAAGTTGAATCTAAATTGATTGTATGAAAGACTCTACTATAATGACTTTCTAGGAAAAACCCTAGCTAACTTTAAATAACTGAAACTAAAATCATAACACTAAAGTTAAGATAAAGGTCGTCATTGAAGGATGAGGACTCACCAACTCTGCTACTTCTGACTAAAGATCGTACTAACCGCGAGCTGGATAAAAACAATATAGAAAAAGGTATGTGGTTAGTACTTTGAATGTATTGAGTATGGGGGATAATGCTTGATATACATGAATATTAAACATGTTGAACTCTGAAAACATATTGATGCATTGACCAAGTAAATAATATGAAGTCTGATAAATGTTTTATTGAAATAACTGAATGTTTGGTCATGCAATGATACTTATAGACTAACTGTGGGAGATACTAAAACCAACATATAACAATGTAATCTACCACATGAAGTTTGATGTATAATCCTTATCAAAAGGTATAAAGGTTGATCTGAGCTAATGGAACCACTAAGCTAATGTCTATAAAGACTAAGGAGACGGCCTCAACTGGGAGACCCCTTTAAATCCTTAGGTGGAACGTAGTTGTGGTACTTAGGGATTTCTACTAAAGAATCCAACATGTGTTGACAGTTGACTGTGAGCTTTCATTCCTAACTCTACTCGGTGCTAAGTAAGACTCCCAACGGAAAACATGCAATTGACTAATACAATAATAGTCTGATAATACTGAAATAATATTGATTTCTAATGATAATTGAGTAGCTCATGAATCATGATTTAAAAATGATAATTACTGATAATATCTTAATTAAAGACATTTTATCTGAAACTATCTAAAATTATGAAACCTGAAAATTTGAAACATGCATCTGAAAGAAGATAATTTTGAGTCATGAATATACCAATTAAATCATGGAATTATAAGTAAAACATACAATTAAAGACTAATCATAAAGAATAACTGAATTTCAGCAGAAGCCCATGAAATCATAGAAACCCTAGGTTTTGTAGAATCATAAACATGGAAAGTGATAGTTTCTTTGGGACTCAATCGGCGAGAGGATACCCATTGATGAAATCCCACATACCTGAAATGGAAGCTCTGGCTTGAATTTCTTCAATGGAAGCTCTGGCTTGAATTTCTTCAATGGAGACTTGAAGTATGGAACCCTAGTTCTTGCTTGAGAGGAAACTTGAGAGAGAAAATCTGATTTGGGGAATTGTGCGTGAGAGGGGAGGATTCAGGTCACTAACTTTCCCTTAATCCAACTTAGAATAGGTTAAAAGGAGAAAGTATAGGGACTAAATAAGTGGGAAAAGACCAAAATGGTCCTTTCTAAAAACTGACGGTAGGTTATCTGATGGTCATCTATGTTTTGTGGTTTTATCTACTATTTGTGATTCCATCTACGGACCATAGATCCCTGTCCGTAGAAATCAGAGTGAAATACTAAGTTTCTAAATTTTGATTCTACGATATCCTTCTATGGACCGTAGTCCCAACTACGACTCGTAAATGAGGTTCGTAAGAATCAAGCTAAAGCAGAGTTTCTGAAGTCAATCTACGACTAAAGTCTTTGACGCGTAAAACAATTTATGACCCATAATCTTGTCTAGTAAATCTCAGACCAAATTTTTCCTATTTCTGAAATCTCATCTGCGGATCGCATCTACGGTCCGTAGATCGATTTACGGCCGGTAGATAGTGTCCGTAAATTTTAAAATATGCAAACTTAGAATAAACTCAGAAAAGTTCTGAGCTAGAAATTTCTCTGGTCTTACAAATACATTTAAGTTATTAAATACTAAAAAATAATTTTGTCAAGAAAAAAATACCTTCTTACTAAACCCTTAAAAGGAAAGGAAAAAAGAGACAAAAGTATATCGTTGTCTTGACTCAAGAAGGAAAAATAATAATTAAATAGGTCAAATAAAAATAATTTGTATGGTCAACACTAAAATTGTTCATTTTCCTAATATAAACAGGCTTCAAGGGGAAAGTGAACACCACATTAGATCTTGAATTAACAAATTTACCAAAAGAGTTGTGTTTATCTTATAAATTCAGCCCTATATATAGAGTATTTTCTTGTATCTTCTCATTCTTATGTCTGAATAAAATAAAACTCAAATTATTGAAGGAATAAGTAATCTGATGGCAACTTCTTTTAATAGTATGATAGATGAAATTTGTGTGATGCTTGTAGATCATGACAAAGAGAATGTTACTGAGATGGTTGGTTTGCTTAAGTCTTATAAATATAAAGGTGACGTCTCTAAAAAATTTATATAAATCATATAACCTCTTTTTTTATATAACTAAATTCTATGTCATTTTTCATAGGAGTTTAATTGATATGATGCTTATTATCTAATTTGAGATCATTGACTTTTTTCAGATTTCATTTATCTTTCAAATTTTGAATTTCTCTCTTTCTTGTTTCCATAATACTATTTCTATGCTTGTTTATGTTGTTTTACTAGTTAATAAATGAGTTTTTTGTGGTTAAAAGAAGTAAATTAGATTATTATTTTTATTTGTGGTTCTTGCAATAACCATTCACACACATGATTAGTTTCTTTCATAAAGATGTATATGAATTTTTAAAGGGGATCAATAGATTTATGT
>JAJOOO010013629.1:0-15899 GCA_029582685.1 Solanum piurae | reverse complement strand
TTCGATAACTTTTGCCGACTTTAGTTTCACTAATTTTCTTGACTTCCAAACTTAACATACGACCCTTGTGCTATTATAATACCTAATAACACACTATTGTTATCATGTTTTACACTAATAGTCTTATCCACAAGGTATGGGACAAGTTAAACCTTTCAAACAGGTGAAGTTCTACCCGAGCCATTTCTTTTCTCATGAACATTGTTTGAGGGGTTCCTTTGACCTAAAACTTTAGTTTAGTTCCTTGATATTGCCACCTACTTGAAATCTTAATCTCCAATGTACGATACAAAGTCATATACACCTCATATAACCATGCCATACTACGCCACATATATTATGCACGATTAGAGAAAAAACTACGGGATTTTACAGGTCTCAACAGCCAGCCTCTCTTCAATAGTTGCTCCCATTACTTCTTCATCAAATACCTCTATTGCAGACACCATATTCATGTCATTTGGTTACTTCATGTACCTGTAAATATTAAATTTACCTCTTCGGTGTTGAGTCTGAATTTCAGTTCTCCTCGCTCAACATCTATCAATGCTCTTCCTGTTGCCAAAAATGGTTTTCCTAAAATAATAGGAACGTCAAAATCTACTTCGCAATCCAAGATCACTAAGTCTGTCAGAAAGATGAACGTTTCCACCTTTACAAACACATCACATAGGATGCCCGAGGGTCGCCTCACTAACCTATCTGCAATTATCAACCATATGGTTGTGGGTTTTGGAACTCCTAACCCTAGTTGTTTGTAGATGGTCAGCGGCATCAAGTTTATAATGGTCCCTAGATCACACAAGGCCTTTGCAAATTTGATTGATCCGATAGTGCATGGTATGGTGAATGCACATGGATCCTCCTTCTTCTACACCAGAGACCTGGTAGCAATAGCACTGCAGTGATGAATATGGTTAGTCAAATCAATACTCACCACTCTTTTCTTAGTAACCAAGTCTTTCATGAACTTAGCATATCCTGACATCTCCTTAAGTGCTTCCACCAATGGTATATTTACGGACAACTATCTCAGCATGGTGATCAATTTAGCAAATTTCCCATCCTCGGCTTTCTTTTTAAGCCTTTGAGGGAAAGGAGAAGGTGGTCTTGGTATTTGCTGTAACTGCAAGGTTCCCTCAACCTCTTTTTCTTTTGCTCCTGCTGGTTTGGCTATTGGTTGAGCATAATCCAAGTCATCTACTTGCTCAACTTCATCCTCTTCTCTTCCAGCTTGCTCCAACACCTGCTCATGTTTAGTGCCTACAGAAATTGGGTCAGTAAGAATCTTACTACTCCTAGTGGAGATAGCCATGCAATGCATGTCCCTTCTTGGGATTTTGGATCGTGTCACTTGGTAGTGACCCATTCTTCCTCTCATTTAATGAGGCTGAAAGTTGCCCCAACTGTTGCTCAATATGCTTGATGGAGGTGGTGTGAGAGTCTACCAACTAACTAATACTAGAGAAATCACCTTTCATCTCCTTTAACCCTGCATCAGTTGATTCAACCTTTTGGAGCACCTTGGCCAACATGTCCTCCAGCTTAGACCCATTGGAACTACCACTTTCCCGGTCTCTATTACCTAGGGGCACATAGACACCACTTAGATCATTTATGTACCCATCTCTGTTTTGCCAGTTTTCCTGCTCTATGTTTTTTGGCCTATCATATTGTCCTTCCCTTGAATAGTTCCGACCTGCATTTCCATAATTGTAACCCTTGTTGCTTGAGTTATAATTCTGGAAACCTCTTTGGTTGCCCAGGTAATTAGCCTCTTTATCTAGATCGATGTCCTGATCTTCATACCCGTTTGGCTATCCCATGGAATTTACCTTTTCAGACTTGGAGACAATATGATTCATGAGTAGATCTATTTGGGTCCTCATGTGTGCCATATCTTGATCCCTTTCTTATTCTCTTCCTTTGTTCAGCTGGAATTTCATAAGTATACCCAAGATCTCCCACTTCTGCATCCCTGGTGTACCAGGCCCTGTTATTCTTTGACACCTCGTCCATCAGCTGCATGATCTCAGAGAATGGCTTCCTCATAAAATATCCTCCACATACTGCATCAACAACAGGTTTAGTAACATAATTCAAAGATCTGTAAAATGCCTATTTTAGATGTCTCTCAGTGAGACCATGGTTTGGACACTTCTTCAACTTTTGGCTGAATCTCCACCAGGTGTTATGCATTGCTTCTCCTGGTAGCTGCTTATGGACACTTATCTCATCTTTCATTTGCAGCTCTTTTGATTCTGGAAAGAATCGTTCTAGGAAAGCTTCCTCTAGTTCAGTCAAAGTCCTGATTGAGTCAACCGACATCTCTTTCAACTAATTGGTTGCATCTCCGGTCAGAGACAATGGGAACAGTCTCAGTCTAATCGCTTTCTGGCTAACCCCATGAATTTCTTGCGATTTGCAGATCACCACAAAGTTCATCAGATGTTGGTTTGCATCATCACCAGCTGCACCACTGAACATACCTTTTAGATTTAGAGGTTGAATCATAGTGCTGGTGATTGTGAATTTAACACCTGGAGGTAGTGCAGGTAACACAATCGCTTCAGTGGCTCCAGCTCCATCCAAGTCTAAGTCATCCTCTTCATACATCATGTGAGCTAGAAGTTGTGCTCTACCCCTTGGAGCTATTGGTTGACGGTGGGGAGGAATGATTTCATCCACTGCGATGTTTTCATCCACTACCCTAGGTTGGTTGTTCACAATATTTGGTTGAATACCTCTAGCGACGGTTTCAGCTTCCAATCCAAATCTCTATCTCTGTGCCTCAAGTTCTTGTGTGTTCATCATTTTGCGGATTGTTTTTCGAAGTTCTGGATCGTATGGGACTAATGGGGCTCCCTTACTTCTGGTATTTTGCATACACAGTCGAACTCACCTGAAAAAGACACAAACAAAGAACAAGACGTAAAATTAGGAAATCTAAGTACACTTAGAATAAAAGTTAATAAAACATTTCTGAATTGAAATTCCCCGACAGCAGCGCCAAAATTTGGTACGTCTAAACTTACACCTCAATTAAGAGATATAAATAGTCGAAGTCAATTTATAGAACTCAACGTGAGTTGAGGTCGATCCCACAGAGAATTTCTTTACAGAAATGATTTCACAGTTGCGTTTTACTCAAATGTCGTTATTATTTCCTAAATAAACAATTACTGAAAGTAAAATTAGGTTTAGCATTAACGCTTTCGTAACCAAAGTTGTAAAGTAAAGTCTAATTCAACAATGAACAAAATATCAGTTTTGAAGTTGTTTCAATAATTACTGAAACTAGAGTTGTGTTCCCCATAACGTTGCGTCTAATGTTCTTCCGTAATTGAGTTTCCGACAACTTACCTCTACAAACTACATGCGAGTTAGATATATCTGACACCTCTCAGTCTACTAAGATAATCTTCACTTAAGTCCTCTCGGTCCTAGAGTGTTACACGATTTACCCTCGCCTACAATGGTGTTAAGGTTCTTCTCCCTCGAACTCGAACTTTGACTACATTTAGTTAAATTAGTTTAGATTTTTCCTAACTATCATTTTTCTCTCAAACAAATGACAGATACAGGCTCATTCTAATGTGTTCACTCATCAGAATACATGAATAACAAAAACTAAACTACAGTTTGTAACCACAAATTGCCTTTCACTCGTTTTACGAAATCACAATTAGAATTTTGTCATGGATCCCCCAATTGTGGTGTCTAGCCACTCATGATTTCACATAAATGTTCAGAAATATCAAATGAAAACATGTTAGAAAGTACTTACGAGAATAAGCAACCAACAACCAGTTTGATATTTCAAGAACCGGAAATCCGATCTTTAAACTTAATTCAATATCCAAAATCAAAAACCAAAAGCTATGAATAATAGAAACTTGTTCGTCATTCAAAGTCAGATAAGATAAAACATCTAAAAATGACCTAATTAATTCAAATAAGTGTTTTAAAAAAGAGTCCTACTTGAAGTAGGATTGAAATGTGGGCAGCTTCACGGAAAGCTTGATGGTCCGTCACAAGCTTCACGATTCGTGAAGCCTCCCATTGTGAATACTTGGAGTTCCCCAAACTTGGGTCTTCAATGCTTGTACACTGAATCATCATCACGGGTAATACCACGGATCGTGCTAGTGACTACGGCACGTATAGATTCCCGTGGTCTTCACTTGGTCAATTCAATCTTCAACCTCTTGTACTTGTTCACTAGATAGCCTTAACGATCACCACCACGGCCCGTGAGGCCTTCCGTGGTCTTCACTTGAGTTGCCTTTGCACTTTGTTTCCCCAAGACCCATACATTGGTTTCCCTGCACGGGCACTACAACAGACCATTGTGATGACCACGGCCCGTGAAAGTGTTCGTGGTCTTTACTTTAGTTCCACCAATGTGTTATCTTTCATGCCTTCTCACTGGTTCCACTGCACGAACTTTTTCACGATCAGTCATTATCTTTACGACCCATCAAGGCATCTGTGATCTTCCCTTGGTTCCAGTCATTTTCACTCTGCGTTTTCTTCTCTTCTTTCTTGTTTCACATTCGCATGTCTTACCTGAACAAACACAACCAAACACATTATATCCACATAAATGCACTTGATTCTAGTATCAATTCTTAGTTTTCAAGTATCAAATGTGCTAAGATTTTGCGGCACATCAGTTCTCCAACTGAGGTTCAAACCCCTAAAGCCTAGATCATTACAAGGCGACCTAAGAAGCGAAGGGCAATCCACTGAGCAAATTCAGCGAGCCCGACTAACGTCACCGAATCACTCATTAATTGAATTTTTTGGCAAAACTTTGGGAAAGTATAAATATCGCAAGGGATAAAATTGTGCGAGAGTTCAAAACTAGATTGAGAATTTGATAAATCTAAAATTTTGGTGAGTGTAACACCCCGTATCCGAAAAAGGAAAATGAACCAATTTTTTTGGGAAGTTGCAGGTGCCAGCCACGAAGGCCAACCACGGCCCGTGGGTTGAACCATGGACCGCAGGTAGGTCTATGGGTTGGTCACCCTGCCAAGGTTGCTGAGGCCCACGACCACGGCCAGACCTATGGACCGTAGGTCAGACCATGGTCCGTGGTCGGGGTCCGTGGTTTGAGACCCAAAAATCCATATTTCCGACCATAAAGCACGGTTCACCTGGACAGAACACAGGTCAGACCACGGTCTATCGATTGTGTCCGTCGGTTGGTAGGTCGGTGACTGTTGGTAGTTACTTTCATGGGCAGTTGGGTCTTTTCATAATTAATTAATTCCTATACTATGTCGTTTTGCCTATATTTAGAACCCCTATATAAGTCTTTTTACCTCCTATTTCACACTATTTAATTCATTCTTCCAAATTCCAAAATGAAAACCAATTTCTCTCAAATATTCTCTCTCTAGAAACTAAAATAAGATTACACCTAGGGTTTCAAGCTAAGTATCCAAATTCTCCGGTGAAGGCTAGCTTTTGGACTCAAGGTATGATAGTTTTATCGATGGATTCCTTTCATCCATGGAGTCGCTAAATCTCTCTATTTCAAAAGGTAGAATTCCCCAATTGAGTTAGGGTTTTCATCTATTATCATGGGTTCTCTTTATTATTGATTTGAATGAGTTAATTATGATCTTTTATTAATGAATTGATTAATTTCAATGCTTTGATGATGAATCCCCTATGAACCCATGTGATCCCTATGTTTTCAAGTTATGAACCCTAAGTTGAGGGATTTTGATCTTTAAAGAAGAGTTTTATGAAATTGAGCATGTATTAATAGTTTTACGTGTATTTATGACAAAATCTATATCTAACTCATGTTTTTTAAGAGTTGATGATTGAAATTAGGTTTTGACCTCAAGGAGGTAAATTATGGACTTATGCATCATTGTTTATGAAATCTACGCAAATGTATTAAGGGTGCTTTGAGAGTAAAGTACCAATGATAGTGATGATGTTGTGTTGTGAAAGGTTATTCTCACCAAAACACATACTAGTATGATGTGAAAGGTTTTCTCACATAAAAAGGATTCTTAGGTTGAAAGACTTTTTCACGTAATTGAATCAAAGACTATGATCTATCTTAATGAAACTAGCTTGAATCAGTAGGCCAAGGACCCCCTTTCATTAGTAATGAAGTCAAGTAAGAAATTACTTTCATAGGAATTTATGCTTAGAATCAAGTGGATATTGACAATGAGATGGAATCTTTCTTGGTAGTAGAGGTCGGGTTTCCAAAGTAATCTCATGTTATAGAAGATCCCCCGTTAGTAGAGACCGAGTTTCTAGTAGCAATATCCTTATCCCATAACTATGTTCCCACATAGGTTGATTAGCTAGTGGATCCACTTAAGCTAGAAGTTCAAGGTTTTACCATAGGCAAGTAGAACACCTCTTATCGGTGTGGGGTAGACACCAGATTCCATTTTATAGTTCACATGGTCTCAATGTCGGTTAAGGCTAATTCCCCACAAGTATTAATGAACTAGGGCATTCTTAAATAAGTATCTTGTAGTTTTCAAATATGTTAAAGAAGAAGTTAGCTTGCATTGACCTCGATTTATGACTTATGTTTTATAACTCTTTCATATGATGTTTAATTTCGTCAACTGCATGTCATAAAATGTAATTTCCCTTTTTAGCATGTTTTAAATGGTTGATGCATGGATATAATACTTGGTACATTTTTTGGTAATAACGCATACTCTTGCCTATATTTAACCCAAATATAGGGTCCGACAGACAGGTTTCTTATTCTCGTGGCTAGTTGTTGAGTTCGTGATTACCCAAGATTTGGTGAGTCCTCATGCTTCAAGGACGGAGTTATTGTTTAGTGTATTTCTTGTATTTCCTTTTTGTACATGATGTATGGTCTAGGTCCAATTTCATTTTATTGTATTTGATTGCTATGTTGAGACATGAGTTTAGACTTCCGTTTTTCTCTTTATAAAATGTTTTGGACTTGGACTATTGTTTTACTCTATTGTTCTATTTCTTACGTTGTGAGAGCTAAGGTTCTTGTATGGAGTCCTTCGGGGTTCTATATGCCATGCTACATCTAGGTGGTACCCCTAGGTCGTGATAAACTTGGTAATCATAGCACAAGCTTTAGAATGGTCCTAAGATGTCTCATAAGCCACGTCTAGTAGAGTCTTGTTCATGAGTGTGAAGCGCGCCACATTTATGAATGAGAGGCTACAAGATGATTCATAAACTCCACTTCTTCCATTACTCTTAAGTTGTACGATAGATTTTAACTCTATAAGGTCTCTCTCCTAATCCTTATCCTATGTTTTTTAGGATATGGTTACCCGAAGAGCTTATGCTAGAAGGAATGCAAGGGAGAATGCGGAAAAAGAAGCTCTCTCCTAAGCTCCTGAAGTTCTAATTCATCCTTAGGTCGAGCATGTTTCTAATGCTGAGTTTAGGGCTACTTTTCATGTTTTGGCCCAAGCGGTTACGTCCCAAGCAAATAGGGAGGTTGTTGTTCCCGCAAGCTCAAATGTAAATTCAGCGTCTTCATGAGTGAGGGACTTCACAAGGATGAACCCTCTGGAGTTTTATGGTTTCAAAGTTGAGGAAGATCCTCAAGAGCTTATAGATGAGGTCTATAAGATTTTGATGATCATGGGAGTTACGCCGGTGGAAAAGGAGAAGTTGTCTGCTTACCAATTGAAAGGTGTGGCTTAAGTGTGGTATAACCAATGGAAAGAAGGGATATCGGAAGATGCGGGTCTTCTTGATTAAGAGAATTTTAAGATCGCGTTTCTTGATAGATTCTTTCCCCTTGAGATGAGGTAAGCAAAGATTCTATAGTTCATTAGCCTACGACAAGGGGGTATGAGTGTGAGGGAATATTATCTAAAGTTCACTCAATTGTCTAAGTATGCTCAATCAATAGTTGTGGATTCAAGCGCTAGAATGAGTAAGTTTGTATCGGGTGTGTTTGAAATCATGGTTAAAGAATGTCGAACCGTAATGCTCATTCATGATATGGACATCTCTCATCTCATGGTGCATGCACAACAAATTAAAGAGGAGAAACTTAAGGAAAGGTCTAGGGAGTCAAAAAGGGCTAAGACCATTGATGGTAATATCTCTAACACAAGGTCTGATGGACAAGGTATCCAAGATTCCAAAAAAGGTTTTCCGGCCAAGGTCCATCCAATGCTCCTCAAAATTTCAGCCAATATAGGGTGTCTAACCCTAAGCCTCAAGGAGGTAATTATAGTGGATCTTCATTTCCTAGGTCTAATTGCACTAAGTGTGGAAGGAAACATGATGGTAAGTGCCTAGCCGGCTCGAATGGTTGTTATAGTTGTGGTAAAAATGGTCACAAAATGAGGGATGGCCCGATGCTTAAGGGAAGAGAGGGCAAGAAAGCTACCCCTAGTGGTTCCGGTTCCAATGCTCCTAAGCAAAACCATTTTTATGCTCTTCAGACTAGAGGTGAACAAGAGAGTTCCCCGGATGTGGTTACCGGTATGTTAAAAGTTTTCCAAATTGATGTATATGCATTACTTGACCCGGTGCTACTTTTTCTTTTGTGACTCCATATGTGGCTATGAGGTTTGACGTTCTCCCCGATGTGTTGTTAGAAACTTTTTTCGTCTCTACTCCTATTGGTGATTCCGTGGTGGCTAAGAGGGTCTATAGAAAGTGTCTTGTTTCCTTGTCTCATAGAGTTACTCTTGTTGAGTTGGTAGAGCTTGACATGTTAGATTTTGATGTGATTCTTGGGATGGATTAGTTGCACTCATGTTATTCTTCTATTGATTGTAAAACTCGTGTAGTCAAGTTTTAGTTTCCGAATGAGCATATCCTAGAGTGGAAGGGGCGAAATGATATGCCTAAGGGTTAATTTGTGTCTTATCTTAAAGATAGAAAGATGATTTCAAAAGGTTGATTTTACCATCGAGTTAGGGTGAGGGATGTAGATTCTGAAACACCTTCTCTTGAGTCGGTCCCCATTGTCAATGATTTTTCAGAAGTTTTTCCAGATGACTTTCCCGGTATTCCTCCCGAGTGGGAAATAGACTTTGGTATTGACCTTCTCTCAGATACACAACCTATATCTATTCCTTCGTACCGTATGGCTCCTATAGAACTTAAGGAGTTTAAAGAACAATTAAAGGACTTGTTGGATAAGGGATTCATCTGACCGAGTATCTCTCCATGGGGTGCTCCAACGTTGTTCGTTAGAAAGAAGGATGGTTATATTTGAATGTGTATTGAATATATACAGTTGAACAAGGTGACTATTAAGAACAAATATTCTCTCCCAAGGATTGATGATTTGTTTGACCAACTTAAAGGGGCAAGTTATTTCTCTAAGATTAATCTCTGATCGGGTAATCACCAACTGAGGGTGAAATATTATGACATTCCAAAGATGGATTTTCGAACTCAGTATGGTCATTATGAGTTTTTGTTAATGTCGTTTGGGTTGACTAATGCTCCGACTGCGTTTATGGATTTGATGAATAGGGTGTTTAGACAATACCTTGACATGTTTGTGATCATGTTCATTAATGATATTTTGATCTACTCATGGAGTGAGAATGAGCATATTGATCATTTGATATCGTGTTGCAAATTATTCAGGACCAACAACTTTTTGCAAAGTTTAGCAAATGTGAATTTTGGTTAAGGTCCGAAGCTTTCCTTGGTCATATTGTTTCGATAAGGGTATTGAGGTAGATAGGAAGACGAATGTTGTCAAGAGTTGGCCTAGACCTCTAACTCCCTTGGATATTAGAAGTAATTTCTTGGGTTTGGTTGGTTACTATATAAGGTTTGTTGAGGGTTTCTCTTCAATTGCCTCTCCTTTGACGGCTTTGACTCAAAAGAAGGCTAAGTTCATATGGTCGGAAGCGTGTGAGAAGAGTTTTCAAGAGTTGAAAGATAGACATATTTCCAATCTGGTGTTGACCTTACCAGAAGGGACGGATGGTTTTGTGGTTTATTGTGATGCCTCAAGAATTGGGCTAGGGTGTGTACTTATGAAAAATGGGAAAGTTATTGCCTCTATGGCTCAAGGCAACTTAAAATCCATAAGAGGAATTATCCTACGCATGACCTTGAGTTTGCGGAGGTCGTTTTTGCTCTAATGATTAGGAGACAGTATTTGTACGGAGTATATGTAGATGTCTTTACTGATCACAAGAGCTTGCAATACATGTTAAATCAAAAAGATTTTAATCTTTGCCAAAGAAGGTGGCTTGAGTTATTTAAGGATTACGACACGAGTGTCCTTTATCACCCCGGTAAAGCTAATGTAGTAGCAGATGCTCTTAGTCGGTTATCTGTGGGAAGTGTTGCTCATATTGGAGAAGAATATAAAGAGTTGGTTCGAGATGTTCATAGATTGGCTCGATTAGGTGTTCAATTAGTGGACTCTACCAAAGGTGGTGTTATGGTTCAAAATGGTTCCAAATCATCTTTTGTGGTAGATGTGAAAGCCAAGCAATGTCTTGATCCAACTTTGGTATAATTGAAAGAGGCGATACTCAAGAAGTCCATTGAGGCTTTCTCCCAAGGGGAGATGGGGTACTTAGATACCAAGATCGTTTATGTGTTCCAAATGTGGATGACTTGAGGGAACATATTTTGACAGAAGCCCATAGTTCGCGGTATTCCATTCACCCGGGAGCCACCAAGATGTACAATGATTTACTGAAAGTGTATTGGTGGAATGGGATGAAGAAAGATATCACGGGATTTAGAGCTAAGTGTCCGAATTGTAAACAAGTAAAGGTTGAGCATCAGAGACCAGGAGGTGTATCCCAAGATATTCGCATCCCTACTTGGAAGTGGGAAGACTTGAATATGGACTTTATTGTTGGTTTGCCTCGCACCCGACGACAACATGACTCTATTTAGGTGATAGTAGATCGGATGATGAAATCGGCTCATTTCCTTCCCGTCAAGGTGTCCTGCTCGGCGGAGGGCTATGCCAAGTTATACTTAAGAGAAATTGTAAGGCTACATGGAGTGCCTTTGTCCATTATTTCCGGTCGTGCTACCCAGTTCACTTCTCAGTTTTGGAAGTCATTCCAAAAGGGGCTTGGCACTATGGTTAAGCTTAGCACAACTTTTCATCTCCAAACCGGTGGGCAAGCGGAGCGTACGATCCAAACATTGGAAGACATGTTAAGGGCTTGTGTGATCGATTTTAAGGGAAATTAGGATGATCATTTTCCATTGATTGAGTTTGCTTACACTAACAGTTACCACTCAAGTATCGGTATAGCTCCATTTGAGGCCTTATATGGTAGGAGGAGTAGATCTCCCATAGGATGGTTTGAGGTGGTTGAAGTTTCCCTAATAGGTCCCGAGCTAGTTCATGAGGCTATTGAGAAAGTTTAACTCATTAGAGGGAGGTTGAGAACGACTCAAAGTAGTTAAAAGTCTTATGCTAATGTGAGAAGAAGGGATCTAGAGTTTGAGGTTAATGATTGGGTTTAATTGAAAATCTCACCCATGAAGGGTGTAATGAAGTTTGTAAATAAGGGGAAGCTTAGTCCCCGGTATGTAGGCCCATATCAAATTTTGAGGTATGTTGGTAGGGTTTCTTATGAGTTAGACTTGCCAAATGAGTTGGCAACCGTGCATCCCATTTTCCATGTCTCTATGCTTAAGAAATGTGTTGGAGATCCAACATCCATAGTTTCCCTAGAAGGGTTGGGAGTTGATAAGAGCCTTTCATATGAGGAATTTTCCTTTGAGATTTTAGACGAGCAAGTTAAAAAGTTGAGAAACAAGGAAATATCTTCCTTGAAGGTTTTGTGGGGGAATCAATTAGTTAAGGGTTCTACTTATGAGGCCAAGGCCGATATGAAGTCTCGATATCCTCATCATTTTCCTTCTACTCCTATTCTAGCTTGTGGTGATGAGTTCCTCTTGAGTTGTACTTGTTTTGGGAGTCATGTGTTTTTATGTGTTTCTATGATTTCCTTATGATAATGCATGTTCATGAAAACTTGTGTTTTGAAAGAAACTGAGTTTACATGATTGATTTTCCTCATGTTGTTGTACATTGACTATGAGTTGCCTAAAGACTTCATGAGATGAGTTGATGAACATGCATTAGCCATGGTTTTTTAGAGTAAATTTCACAGAGGCTCCATGATATTGTGTTGAGCATACTTTTAGCTTGGAGAAGGTAGTTCCTCCTTGAACATGAGAAATTTTGAAACTTCATGCATGTTGGGTTGCTAGATATAGTTCCTACTTCCTTATGTTGCGTTTGAGTATGTTGAGTTTGGAGTTGATAATTTCTCCTTATTTATGTGTATTGCATACATAATGGGCTGATAGAGTTAATTCACCCCTATTATGATGTTTTGAGAATGTCCTAGTTTTGAGTCGATAGTTCCTCCTTGGTTGTATGCCTTGCATTGTTAGGTTGGGTTTTTAGTTCCTCTCCTACTCTTTTAGAACCAGTTTAAATCTCATTCGAGGATGAATGATCCCAAGGGGAGATATTGTAACACCCTATATACGAAAAAAGAAATGAACCAGATTTTTTTGGGAAGTTGCAGGTGCCAGCCACAGAGGCCAACCACGGCCCGTAGGTTGAATCACGGACCGTAGGTAGGTCTATGGGTTGGTCACCCTGCCAAGGTTGCTGAGGTCCATGACCACGGCCAGACCTACGGACCGTAGGTCAAACCACGGTCCGTGGTCGCGGTTTGTGACTAAGACCCCAAAATCCACCTTTCCAACCATGAACCACGGTTCACCAGGAGGGGCCGTAGGTCAGACCACGGTCCATCGACTGTTTCCGTCGGTTGGTAGGTCGGTGACTATTGGCAGTTATTTTCAAGGGCAGTTGGGTCTTTTCCTAATAATTAATTCCTATACTATGTCGTTTTGCCTATATTTAGAACCCCTATATAAGTCTATTTACCTTCAAATTCACCCCATTTAATTCATTCTTCCAAATTCCCAAAAGAAAACCAATTCCTCTCAAATATTATCTCTCTAGAAATTTGATAAAGAAGAAGAAGATTTCACCTAGGGTTTCAAGATAACGATCCAAATTCTCCATTGAAGGTTAGCTTTTCGACTCAAGGTATGACAGTTTTCATCCATGGATTCCTTCATCCATGAAGTCTCTAAATCTCTCTATTTCAAAAGATAGAATTCCCCAATTGAGTTAGGGTTTTCATCAATTATTATGGGTTCTTTTTATTATTGATTTAAATTACTTAATTACGATCTTCTATGCATGAATTGATGAATTGCAACGCTTTTATGATTAATTCCCCTATGAACCCATGTGATCCGTATGTTTTCAAGTTATGAACCCTAAGTTGAGGTATTTTGATCTTCAAGGAAGAGTTTTATAAAATTGAGCATGTATTACTAGTTTTACATGTATTTATGATGAAATCCATATCTAACCCATGTTTTCTAAGAGTTGATTGCAATTGGGTCTTGACCTCAAGGAGGTGAATTATGGATATGCATTGTTTATGAAATCTATGCAAATGTATAAAGGGTGCTTTCAGAGTAAATTACCAATGATAGTGATGATGTTGTGTTGTGAAAGGCTATTCTCACTAAACCACATATTACCGTGATGTGTAAGTTTTTCTCACATAGAAAGGATTCTTAGGTTGAAAGGTTTTCTCACCTAATTAAATCAAAGACAATGAGCTATCTTAATGAAGCTAGCTTGAATCGGTAAGCCAAGGGCACCCTTTCATGAGTAATGAAGTCAAGTAAGAAATGACTATTCCATAGGAATTTATGCTTAGCACCGAGTGAATATTGACAATGAGATAGAAGCTCCCCCATTAGTAGAGGTCGGGTTTCCAAAGTAATCTCATGATATGAAAGCTCCCCCATTAGTAGAGACCAAGTTTCTAGTAGAAATCTCCTTATCCCATAACTATGTGCTCACATAGGTTGATTAGCTAGTGGATCCACTTAAGCTAGAAGTTCAAGGGTCTACCTTAGGCAAGTAGAACACCTCTTATTGGTGTGGGGTAAACACCAGATTCTATGTTATAGTGCACATGGTCTCAATGTAGGTTAAGGCTAATTCCCCACAAGTATTAATGAAGTAAGTCATGCTTAAAGAAGTATCCCGTAGTGTTCAAAGATGTTAATGAAGAAGTTAGCTTGCATTGACCTTGAATTATGACTTATGTTTTATAACTCTTTCATATGATGTTTAATTTGGTCAATTGCATGTCATCAAATGAAATGTCCCTTTTTAGAATGTTTTAAATGTTTTATGCATGGCTATCATACTTGGTACATTATTTTGTACTAACGCATACTCTTGCCTATATTTTTCCCAAATGTAGGGTCCGATAGACAAGTTTCTGAGTCTCATGGCTAGTTGTTGAGTTCGTGATTTCCCGAGCTTTGGTGAGTCCTCATGCTTCGAGGATGGAGTTATTGTTTTAGTTTCTTTCTTGTATTTCCTTTTTGTACATGATGTATGGGCTAGAACCAATTTCATTATATTGTATTAGATGGCTATGTTGAGATATGAGTCTAGACTTCCATTTTTCTCTTTATAAAATGTTTTGGGCTTGGACTATTGTTTTACTCTTATTGTTATATTTCTTATGTTATGAGAGATAAGTGGCTTGTATGTAGTCCTTCGGGGTTCTATACGCCATTTTACATCTAGGGCGTACCCCTAGGTCGTGACAGTGAGTAACAGAGAGAACACTTTACCTTTAAAGAATATTTTTCTACCTTTTGGGGTTTCACAACTTTGTGCTGGAATTTTACAATTAGAAGTTAAATCCAAAGTGGGTCTGCTCTTTAGTCCTTGTTTTCATGTTACCCATGGCTTTCAAGAAAGGTATAATTCTTTACGTTTTGTGATGGTTGTCTAAAACCCCAAGATGTAGGGGGTGCTCTAATGGAGTTGGATGTTGATTTAATGTAGTGGTTATTGTGCTACAAAGTGGTTGGAGGAATTGCCAAATGATTCAATTACTTCAAGGGGTGATCTCATTGATGCATTCTTTGAGAGGTTATTTCCAATCTCAAAGATGGTTAAACTCCGTTACCAAATTCATAATTTGAAGAGCATTGGAGATGAGCCATTTCTTGAGGCATGGCTGAGGTTCAAAAGGCTACTCTTACAATGTCCAACGCATGGCGTCCTAGAAAACTTACTGCTGCAATACTTCAATTTTAGCCATGACTCAACAAAAAAGAGTGTGTTGATCACTTAGTCCATGGTGGTTTGATGATACAGCCATATGAGGTGGCTACTTTGTTGCTTGATGATACGACTAAGGTTAACCGAGCATAGCACACTAGAGAGGACCGCATTTCTACTGTTCAAGTGAGTCTATCTAAAGAAAAAATTGAGAGGGACCATGAAATAGATGAAATCATGGCCAAAATGATGACCCAAATTAATTTTATATCCAAACATGCCATGGGAGGTGCAACCAAGGTAGTAAACGTGGTTAGAACCAATAGTGGGCAATTCCTGGATGATGCCAAATTTGAGGCATTATTTAATGAAGAAGTTCAATTCTTGGGATATCAAGTGGGGGTCTCACACCAATTATCAACGATAAGGTGGAAACCAAGGTTCGAACAAGGATAGAGATGGTGGATGGAAAGATTGGCAGGCTGGACCATGGAGAGATAGGACGATGGAAAAAGATAGGTATGTGCCTCCCCATGACTGTCCACGCCCAAAAGAACCAAGTGGGCCAGAAGGAAGTCGTATTGAGGACATGCTAGCAAGGATCTACAACAAGGTTAAAGGGTCGGATTCCATGTAGCTCACATGGTCTCTGTCGGTTATGGCAATGTCTCCTGAAAGTTAAGAAATGAACTAAGATAAGAATATGAACTCTAGTCATGATTTCTTGAAGAGTTACTTAGTGTAGGTAGGACTATGGACCCTA
>JAJOOO010013628.1:0-14796 GCA_029582685.1 Solanum piurae | reverse complement strand
GGGCTGAACCTCATGTCGACCCACTCCTTAGGCCATCAGTCTAGTGGTCTTGATTTCGCGACCTCCCTCTCGGGCAAGCTGAAAACACATGGGTGGCTTTGTATTTGCAACTACAAACCCATTAAATTAAACCACAACCACTAGGTGAAATCACCATTAAAATACATCTAACCTATTATCAAGCAAGACCCAACAATAATATCAACACATATTTGCTAAATCACACCCCAAGAATGGGGGTTTTTAGCCACACATCAAGAAATAAGAAATTATACCTAAAATGATAGATAAATCAAATGGGTATAAGAAATTAAACCTTAATATAAGCAAAGGAAGAAGAATGGAGAAGACCCACTTCCAATTTGGGGAAGATGAACTCCTTCTCTGTTCAAGTCTCCCAAAAACCCTCTCCAAACTTGAGAGAAAATAAGAAAGCTAAAGTGAAAATACAATTATATTTTTACTCTGATGTTCCACAAAAAAACTAGTAAAGAGTTTAATATTTATAGACTTCAGAAAATAGTGCTGGCAGATCGCTCGATGAGGTTAGTCGCGAACGCCGAATGACTCGGCGATTTGCCCTTCTTCTAGTTCATCACCATTTGTGCTTTGCCTTCAGCATTTGTGCGTTTTGGATCATTGGGCGGTATACTTCTGCTTCGCGGAACTGATCAGCGAAACGTCGACTGCTCCTTTCATTGCCTCTTTTATTCTTCTCCTTCAGGGCTTCGCGTACTGGAACAAAGGGCGGAGTGCGTCCCTTCGGCGAATCTCCAAGCATGCTTGGCGATGCTCAGGTTTCAGCTTCTTCGTTCTTTTTAGCCTTTTTGTTCCTTTTTGCGCCTAAGTGTCCATGCTTCCACTAACACTTCAAATACCTGAAACGTAAGTGTTTTCATCAGATATTTAGACTAAATAAGCATTTGAGAACACTATTTCTATTAAAATAAAGCCCTAAATGAGTCCAATTTGTGGACTCATCAACCCTCAAACTTACCCTTGGAAGAATTCCTATCATCGATCCTTGCTCTCTTCACTTCACTATTATTCTTCCTAAGTTTTGATTCCTCAAATTATTGAGCATACACCATTAGACGTGAGATATCCATATTATCATGTAGCATTGCCGCACGGCATTCTTCTTCAATTGATTCAGACACACCCGTCACAAATTGACTCATCTCATCCCTCGGGTTGGACACCAAATATGGGGCATATTTGGACAACTTAGTGAATTTTAGAGAATATTCTAGAACACTCATACCTGCTTGACGAAGGTTGATAAATACCTCCACCTTTGCCTCCCTCTTCTCACGGGGGAAAAAACCTATCAAGGAAAGGTTGAATACTCCCAATTTGTAGGACCCGCTTCAACCATCCTATTGCTCTTTCATTGAGTAAACCACACTTGGGCCACATCCTTCAATTGGTAGGCGGCTAGCTCCACTTTCTCTATAGAAGTCACCCCCGAAGCATCAATTATCTTGTAGACCTCTTCCATAAACTCTTGGGGGTCTTCATCCATTTTGGAACCAAAGAACATAAGAGGGCTCATTCTTGTGAAGTCTTTCAACCTTGAAGCCACAGTGTTCACATTAGGGTTCACATGAGCCCTAGTATCCCTATTGACTTGGGCCGTCACGGCTTGGGTCAATATTTGGAGAGCCGGCCTTATTTCCACATTTGTCATAGCCCCCTCATCATTAGGAGCTTGAGGAACTTGAGGACCTTGGGGAGGAACTCCCTCATTTACAATCTCCTCTTCCATCCTTCTTGCGTTCGCCCTTCATGTGTTCGCCCTTCTTGTATTCATATCCTATAGACACAAGAGAAGGGTTAGGAAAAGGACTTCATAGAGTTAAAAGTCTAAGGAAAGACTAAAGAGTAATGAAAGAAGTGAAATTTCCTAAACATCTTATAGCCTCTCATTCATAAGTGTGGCGCACTTCACACTCATGAACAAGACTCTACTAGATGTGGTTCATGAGATATCATCCTAGAATCATTCTAACATTGTGCTCTGATTACCAAGTTTGTTACAACCCAGGGGTACCCCCTAGATGTAGCACGTCGTACTTGACCCTGAAGGGGTCTCATACAAGACCTTAGCATAAACATAAACATAAGTAATAGAAATGATGCGGAATTTAAAAAAATTTACAATCGAAGTCTTTTTCATAAAACCAATATAGAAGTTTAGACCTTGTCTCAAAACCATCTAATATAATAGAGAATCAATAAGGGTCACAGCCCTTTACAACGTAGTCTCAAAGAGAAAGTACATAAGAAACTAGAAATGAGTAAGTCTTGTCCTCGAACCATGAGGACTCACCAAGCGTGGAGAATAGTCAATCCAAGCTCTACTCAAAAGGGGAAGTATACCTCAACGACCGGAACCACTTATAGAAAATGTAGAAAATATGGGTTAGCACAAATAATGTACTAAGTATGGAAGCCATGCATTAAAATCCTTAAATCATGCAAAAAGGGACATTTTAGTTGAAACCATGCACTTTGTCATTCTTTAAGAATCATCATGCACATTAGTGTACATACATAGTCAAACCATTTCATAAGAAACCCTAAGCTATACTTGTGCAATGCATAGACAAGATCCCATACTCCTATCTATGCCAAGTACCACTTTTAGGTCACCATAATCATGCATAACATACCTTGACCTTATCCATAGCCAACACTCATAGGCAAGGAAACATTCATGTTCATAGCTTGTAATTAGTAAAGTCACTCTTAGCAACAATCTATAACATACATGCATAAATTCATATATCTTCATAGCATAAGGAAATCACACCATAAATCCTTTATAAGTCTACTTTTGCAATGTATAAGTGAAGTCCCATACCCCCATTCACACTAAGCAAAGCTCACTAATGAGTCATAAGTATAGTTCATGTTCATGTTCATGTTCATATTCATGGTTCATATAAAACATGCATTAACTCATAAAGCATCATGTCATAAGAGAACATACCACAATCACTCTTAAAGCCTACTTATGCAATGCATGAATAAAGTCTCATACCCCCATTCATACTAAGTAGAACCTCTTGAGGAACCATAGTACATAACTCATGTTCTTGTTCATAGTTCATATTTTTGTTTTTATTCCTATCATAGTTCATGTTCTTTTCATGTAGGGAAATATAGCCTTAACCGACATACACCATGTGAGCTACATGGAATCCGGTTTCATGCCCCCACACCAAAAAGAGGTGGCCTACTTGCCTAAGGTATAACTTATGTATTAGCTTTTAGGTGGATCCACTAGATAAAGACCTATGTGGGCACATAGTTACGGGATATGGAGATTTCTACTAGAAACTCGGACTAACTGAGGTATAAGGTTTCCATCTCATGAGATAACTATTTTGGGAACCCGGACTAACTGACGTATAAGGAACCCATTGGAAACCCAGACTAACTGACGTAAAAGCTTTCATCTCATTTTCATATCCACTCGGTGCTAAGCACAATTCCCTTTAAGTTCATGTTAAGTCTTTACTTTAAGTTCATGTTCATGAGAGAATACCCTAGTACTCAAACCAACATGGTATCATGATAGCTCATAGATTCATTAGGTGAGAATGGCCTTTCCACCTTAGAATCATTAATATGTGAGTAAGCCTTTCACATCATGTTCATACTGTTTCATGAGAATAGCCTTTCAATCAATACAACAACGTTAGCATAGTCCTAGACAATTCATCCATAGTCATGTGTAAGGGGTATGGGGAGGATGATCTTGCAACAATACCACAATTACACAATAGTCATAGGATCTTCACTATCTAAGTGAATCATAAGCTCATACATAATTCTCATCAACATGTACAAACCCTCATAAATTGCCCTTCAAGAGTTATAAATCAAACTCAACCCAAACATCTAGAAATACTACATTAGATAAGGGGAATATTGTGATTCAATAACTCAATCAATATAAACATAATCAATTGACATGCTTCCATAATCAATCAACCCACATCATGAAATCACAATTTAGTAATATGGGGTATTCATGGGTTCTTTGGGGGATTTCATCATAAATCAACAATAAATCATCAATTCAATCATAATCCATCATAAATCAATCATTGAAAATGTTTTGAAAGAGAATCCATGACTTAGATTAAAGCCCTAGCTTTTGGGGATATTGGAAGCTTTGAAATCAAGTTTTGAAGGGGCTCTATGGGTGAAGGCTACCCATAGATGAAAAGCCATCATACCTTATGAAGATTTCCTCAAGAAATTGGAGAGAAAAGGCTGCTCCTTGAACCCTAAACTTGACCTTGTTCTTGTTCTTCAATGGAGTTTTACAGAGAGAAATATTGGAGAGGGGAGTTGGTTATGATTTGAGTCTTGTGAGTTATGAAGTGTAAAGTGGTGGTTAATGACTTAGAAGTACTTATATATGTCTAATAAAATGAATTAAAATGACCCTACACTAAAATAATTAATTTAGGAATTACCTAAAAAGTCTTAGCTTTGGCCGAAGGCAACTTTGCAGGCCTCATCCACGACCCCCACCCACGGGGCGTGGATGGTCCCACGGACCGTGATGGTCACTTGTGGGTTGGGTCTGCATCTCCTCTTTTTGGCCAGCTCCATCCCTCACTCACGAGACCTCACCCACGGGGAGTGAGTGGGTCCACGAGTCGTGCTGCTCATTCGTAGTTTGTTTCTGGAACTTTGGAGAAATGGGGTAGGTCCAGCCTTGACCCATGACCCCCACCTACGGAGCATGGGTCAACTCACGTTTCGTGGGTGCCCATTCATGGGTGGCTGTCTTTTTGGCTGTCATCACGGTCCTTCTCAAAGACCCTTGGTTGGTCCTTAAAGGGGTCATGCCTTGACGTTTAAGTCCAAAAACACTTGTACTAACATAGGAGGTTATTTTACGACTCTAATCTTTACGTTCAACCCCATCTAGGCTACTAGTTTACATATTAAGCTCTAGCTTAGTTTATTAGATTTCCAGAGTGTAACAATGGTATTGAACATAATTGGACCAAACAAAGCATATTTTGGGAGTTGCCGTATTGGAAGGACAATCTGCTACGACATAATCTTGATGTGATGCACATTGAAAAAAATTATTTTGACAATTTATTTAACACAGTGATGGATGTTAAGGGTAAGACAAAAGACAATCCAAAAGCTTGAATGGACATAAAGGAATATTGTAAGAGAAAAGAGTTATGGCTGCAAGAATTACAAAATGGTAAAATAGTTAAGTCCAAAGCCAGCTTTTCATTCACATTGGATGAGAGACGTGAAATTTGTGAGTGGATTAAAAATTTGAGGATGTCGGAGGGCTATGCTTCGAATTTAGGAAAGCGGGAAGATATGAATGAAGGAAAATTGATAGGTATGAAAAGTCACGATTGTCATGTGTTCATGGAAACTTTAATTCCTATCGCTTTTAACCATGTACCCAAAAGGATATGGAAACCAATCACAGAGATAAGTCTTTTTTAAAAAAGATTTGTGTTCTGGAAAGTTGTTGTAGAGTAGTTTAAACAGGATGGAGGAAAATATTATTGTTATTACTACTAAGTTGGAGAAGATATTTCCATGTGGTTTCTTTGATGTGATGGAGCATCTTCCAATTCACCTTGTACAAGAGGCCCGCCTCGGAGGTCCGGTTCAAACAAGATGGATGTATCCATTTGAGAGGTATCCATTTGATATATTCACTAAATTATATATATTCACCAAGTCTTTTATTAACATATATATACATATATACATGCAGAAAAATTGGCAATTCCAAGCAAACAATTAAGCAAAGGGGAAAGATCGAAGGATCAGTTGTTCAAGGTCATATTGGGAGAGAAATTGGTGATTTTAATTCTTATTACTTTGGTGATGATGTGTCATGTAGGAGAAACAGGCCTAATCTCAATGATGAAGGTGATATTGATCCTTTATTTCCACCGATATCATTTTTTAATCAAAATGGTTGAGGATCTAAAAAGCGTGGAAAGTGAGGCTTCACTAATATGGAAATGCAATCAGTTGTGACACATAGTTTGCTTAATTGTCCATAGATTCAACCATATCCCAAGTAAGTGTTAAAAATATGTTATTAAATTACATACTAATAAGTGTTCATTAACTAACGAAATACTAAATGTAAAATGATCATCTTGTACGTAAACACATGGGGTAATGAAGCCATCTATACATAATTTTCCAAATGGCTAACAAACTATGTAAGTGTGCAAGCTTACATTGAATCACTAATTATTTAATAATATATTCATTTTATACTAAATTATATTACTTGAAATACCAATCACGTAGTTTTACAATGAATACTCAAGTGTCTGACATTTGCAATTAGTGAAAGAAGTAGCACTTGGACCTGAATCTCAAGTACTGACAATGAATAAGTATTGTGTCAATGGTTTTAAGTTTCAAACTGAAGAAGTTTCTAGGAACAAGGAAACAAATAATAGTTGTGTCTACATACAAGGTGATGTTGATGGTACTGGCCAAACTATTGAATATTATGGTGTCATTCATGAGATTATTGAAGTGAGATATTCAGGTTGGCCTAAGAAGAAGATTGTATTATTTCTGTGCGAGTGGTTTGACCCATCACATAGAGGCACAAAGGTGGACCATCAACATAATATAATTGAAGTTAAGCACACCAAGAAATACAGAAGTTATGATCCTTTTATTATTGCACAAAATGCTAAACAAGTGTATTACGCTCCATATCCATTGCATAGAGACAAAGTTGATTGGTGGGTTGTTATAAAAACTAAGCCTATGGGAATAATTGAAATTGACAATGTCTTAGATGTGGCGTATCAAAATGATGTTGCAATTGTTCATCAACAAGTTGATATTGAATTGGAAACCACAATACAACATTCTCAACACATATTAGAAAAAGTATCTGATGATGAGATATTGAATAATGAGGAAGAAATATCTAATAATGAGGAAAATGAATCATTTGATGACGAAGAATGGGACGATAATGAAAATGAAACAACTGAGGAGGAAGAATGGGAGAATGATGGAATTGAAACAAACAAGGAGGAATAGTAGTAGAATGAAAGATAGTATCTGTAAATTAATTTATTTTGCTAATTTTATTTAATTTATGATTTTTATATATTATACATACAGATGTCATCAGGCGGTGACGGTGATAGACATCGTGAGCATCTTGGAGTTAGCCAGACTAATAAGGCTAAAAAGAAGAAGTCTAGGAGACCCATAGATCCTGAGGATATTCCAGAATCTATTTCTTCGGCGCCGGAGCGCATCATTCATGATACTCATTTATTTGTTGTTCCGTTTGGTACGACGGATCCTCGGGCATATTATCTTAATTACCGTCGACCAGTCGATGCTTCCTCTATTTCACAGGCATTGCCTTCACAGCGCTACGAGAACCTACCTTTACAGGTTATTCATCGACCACGACCCTTATCAACAGGTAGGATATAGGATGGTACTCCATCTCCCACAGGTACATCTCATCAGTTATCTGTCATGAGGATTGGAGATTCTAGTAGCGAGCAGTCAGATGATATGGCCGATACACCTCCATAGACTCAGTGTTTTGTGCATCCTATTGTATCACCTTCTACTACAGCTGCACCTAGTGCTACACCAGATGCTGAGATGTCTGCTGCAACTCCTGGCAAGAAGGACAGACTTGGTAGAGTCATGATTGAGCCGGATGGATCATCGTAAATTTGTTTTGTTATCTATTTGTTAGTTTATTTTATTTATTTCTTATACTTTAATATATTATTCATGAACTAATACATTTATTATGTGTTTTGCAGGTGCCATCCTGCAAAGGATGTTGTCCGGGCTTTAAATAATTGTGTTAGAAGACTTTATACACAAGCTTATTGGAGCGAGATTCCAAAGAGTAAACGCCAGGCGATGTTTAATGAATTTAAGGTATATATTTTTTAGTTAAGTTTAATAATTTTAGTTTACTTTACTTTTTTTACTATCAATCTAATTAACGATATTCAATTTTTTTTCAGACTATGTGTACTTGGGAGTCGAGGTACAATTTGGTCATTGCGGCCACATTTGAGAAGAGGGCATCCGCGAGACTGTCTAGCTGGCTAAAGAAAGTTTGGGATACTGATCAACGTCCAAGTTGGATGTTGCCTCATGTTTTTGATAATTTGCATGTGTATTGGAACACATATAAGTTTAAGGCAATGTCTGAACAAGCCAAAAAGGCTAGAGGCAGTCTTAAGGATGGCTCGTTGCACACCGAAGGTGCAAAGACCGTTGGAACAATTACAAGAGAGATGGTAAGTTCTAATTCAAACCTTTAAATAAATAATTAGTTGATTCATATATATCGTTATAAATTTCAATTTTTATTTATAGGAAAAAGAATTGGAGCGCACTCCCATCGGACTGGAGGTTTTCAAGAAGACTCATATGAAGAAGAAAGAAATGAGTCGGATTCGGATGTGTGGGTCGAGGAAAGGGCCGAACGAATTTTTGTAAGTTATTTAATATGAATAATATATATTAACAGTGAATATATTTATGATATTTATATATATTGATTTCAATTTTATATTTAATATGCAGAATGAGTTTCATCAGTACGTCGCTGAGAATCTAGATAGTTCGGTCCAAATGACACATGTACTGTCCACCCAAATTTGGACAGAGAAAGTGGTAGGGGGGACACACAAGGGAAGAGTCTATGGTCTTGGCTCTCGAAATGATGTAAGATGACTCCCGTCAGGATTATAAGGTATTGGATCGTCACGTCAAGCTGAGGCACTTGACGGTGTTCAGATTGCTACTATGTCGGCTCAAATAGCACAGCTTACATCGGCACTGGCAGAGTCGGAGCAGAGAAGAGTAGTTGAACAACAAAGCATGAGTGCGATCATTCAGGAAATCAAAGAACAAGTGTTGAATCTCGCTCGTCGACCTACTACATCTTCTCCTACCGAGGACACCGACGACGACAGTGAGGGGGAGGAGGATGATTTTGTAGATGCCACTCTCTAGTTTAGGTCTCTTTTGAAACACATTTTGAAACACTTTATAAGTTTTTGTATTGTGATTTAGATATTTTTGAAGATTGATTTAAGCTTGATATTGTATATGTTGTGTGTTTACATTATATTGTTTGATTGGGCCGGTTGAATATGAATTGAATTGAATTGATTTATATTTGCAGGTGGGCAGCAGAAATTGGCAGTTTCTATAGTAAAAAAATTGTAAAAAAAAAAAAACGGACAGAGTGGTTTTGTCTGTCTCTTTTTTGCATTATTTTTTTCAAATAAACCCAGAAAAACGACGGACAGAGTCCTTTAGTCTGTCGCTTTTCTGAGTATTTTAAAAAATTAATTTCCAGAAAAGCGGTGGACAGTGTCCTTTAGTCCGTCGCTTTTCTGGGATTTTTGAAATATAAATTTCCAGAAAAGCGACGGACTGCGTCATTTTTTGGAAATAAAAAATAAACGAAAATATAAAAAAAGCGACGGAGTCTGTTGCTTTTTTTTAAAAAAATACTGAAAAAAACAATCAAAAAGTGACGCAGTCCGTCGCTTTTGAGCAACGTTGTCCGTCGCTTTTTGAAAAGCATCGAGCCAAAAAGCGACGAACATGACTGAGTCGCTTTTCCATCGATTTTGACCAAAAAAGCGACGCAGTCCTTCGCCTTTGGCCGTCGTTTTTTGACAGTTTGTTAGTAGTGTAATAAGCACGTGTAAATGCATCGCAAGGAATATGTCAATGTGGTAAATGACAATCATACAACACTCTGCATTATTTTATTTAGTTAATTACATAACAGAGTTGCTTAGTTTGCACTACTGATTGCTAAGGGATGTCACAGAGCGTACTAACATTAACACATTCGTATATATTATTACTTGGATAAACCTAATTGCATAATGTCTACATGTGTTGCAAATATCATATTTTACTAATTAAGTACTTGTGGCGTTGTCATGCATTTTTTGAATTATTGTGTTGGTATGTTTCATATTTTGCATATCCCACTTAAATTGATTTGCAAAGACAATAGTTTCGTAATTAACTTTGTGTTTTCACTGTCTGTAGCATTTCAATTATGATGGAAAAGGGAGATCCTTCACAAAAGCTATATATAAGGATGCAGCTTTGGGAATTTTCATATCAGTATGTTGTTGACCCTACAAATGGATCATGTGGTTTGTGCTTTGAGATCAGTTGTGTGGATGGGTCAGTGGAACTAATAGGTTGCTTCTTTTCCTCTATATAATATTTTTCCAGACTTAATCTATTTATTAAGCTAATGTTATTTTGTTTCTAGTAATTGTTCTCTATGTTAGATGTGGTTCTAGAATGCAGTTCGGTTCGTGTTCTCAAAATTCAGAAAATATTTGGTGTTATTTTCAGATTTTGGCTGGTAAGTATTTTTAGAAAGAACTAAAAGATCCAGATTTTGTTCTTATATTTCAATAGTAGGTCAGCTCTCTGACATACATCAACAAATCTTACATTATGAATACAATGTCTATTATATATGACAAGAATGTACCCTTTGTTGCTCATTCTCTTGAAGATTTTGTTCCATAAAACAATCACATACATATACAAAGTATACACCAATGTACACGCTAATATTTTTAGACTAAAACAACAATATGTCGCTTTACCCCCAAAGCATCATTAGTTCCTTTCTTTCCACATCAACGCATGGAATGTTTCTACAAATTTTCGTTAGTTCCTTCTTCATCAATGACTTATTTTTATTGAGTTGTCATTTTTTCTTCCTAGAGTATTAAACATCTGTAAGAGTAATTTCGAATCAAATCTTTACTCAAGTATCTCTAGGCAGAAACGTCAAAAGCAATTGATAACTGAATTTTTCTCACATGAAATGGGTCTGGAATCATTTATTGGTAAGGTATAAGATTTGATTGGCTACTATATTCTCTCTCTCTCCATTTATTTCAGAGAATATATGGACCGGACAATCAAAAGATTTGAAGTTCCTACTATTTGTGAAAGCTCAAGACCAGGGGCTGAGTTGTGTCTAGAGGGTTCACCCGAACCCCCTCGGTCGAACAATTACGTTATATATATAGGGCCAAATTCTGATTTTATGTGTACATATATTAAAATGAACCACCTGAAAATAAGTGAGAAGCTTTAGTTCAATGGATAAGGGGTTCAGCAATGGCTTTTACGTTGTGGGTTCGAATCCCATGCGCAGCAATTCCTCTTCTCTTATTTTTTTACCCTTTTTAATGCATTCTCTTTTATGTCATTGTTTTTCTAATTTGTTTTTGTTTAAATTTATTAGACACATTTTTTTTTATTCTTATTATATCTATTAGTCATTTTATTTCAACATAATTTTATGTACAACTCTTTCAAAATAATGAATTATATATATAAAGATAAATTAGATGTAACTGAATGAAGTAACTAAAAATCGTCAATATCCTTTTAATAATATATATTTAATAGAATTCATGGAATTTCTTTTGTATTTTTTCAATTCTATTTTAGAGAGATGGAAACTAAACTTATTGGATTTATTCGTTATTTTTTTTTCAACAAGTGATCACTAACCTAGTAAATTAAACTACATGAACTAAAAAATTGATGATGCCATTTATTTATCTTCTGAATATGCATTATAATATTAGTAAATCTATATTTACACACTTTTAGAGAATCTTGATAATTTTTCTAGTAATATGTGTTTGAATGGATACTAATTTAAAAAAATTTAAAATGCAAAATAAAGTAAAACATTACAAAATAAAAGTATAAAAAGTACAAGAAATTTTAAGAATGTTCAAAGGAGCAGGGTAAAAGTAGGAAGAAATGCTTAATGTGGTACAATAAGGTAATATAAATTTAGCGGGTTAAGATAAATATTTTTCTTCTCCATCTCACTTCCTTTTTCATCCTTTAATTTTCACGTGTTTTAGGAATTAACTTGTGTAATACAACTGATCCACTAAATTTTTTTATCAACGTAGCTTTGTTCTCAATATCTTTGATTAGTTTGGTGTTAACTTTTATCAACCAATGAGATATCTTGTACAAAAAGCATGTCGGGGTTACTACGCTCATCGTGCACTTACATTACCACATGAGCTTCTTCTTTAAATTTCGAACCCCCTGAGCTTAATTGCTGGATCCGCCACTGCTCAAGACTCATAAGCATGGAAGACGATGGGTGAAATAACATTAATCTCTATTTTGGCCTATAATTTGTCTGATAAAGAGGAATCCATCTTAAATTTCCGATAAGGATTCGACGAAATGATAATCTTACATATCTATTGGTCCCTTCTTTGGCAAGCTACTTGGCATTTTTTCCTTTCGTGAAGATCCCATGGTATGGTCCTCTATGAATAAGCAGTTTGTTCCTCTTGGACTAACTTTTTACTTTTAGATCTCGATTTCATCATTTTGAAATGATTTGTCTTTGCGGTTTTCCTTCAGTCATCCTCAACTTTTAGGTACTCTACTAGACTCTTAAAGGACAAGGGGTGAACCACTACCTTAAGCAATTCAAATTTTCCCATGAAAGCTTAGATATTATAGTTGTGGATGCAAGATTATATGAGGCAAACGCTTCTTTCTTTTATCTGATTAAATTAGCCTTTTATACACGTTATCAAGATGGTGTCCCTTCAGTTTTCTGCTCACTTGATTGTCCCCTATCGTATTTGTAATATAAATGTTGTTTTTTCTATATAATGTTTTACCTAATCCACTTCTAATAAGTTTGTAGCTTATGTGTGTTGATTTTTAACTCTAGAAATTCAGAAAATTTATTCTAAAATCCCTTGGTTACAACAAATATGATGGCATGTCATCTAAATGGTAGTTACTTTTAGCTTCTTTGCCTCTTATGTATCTTCTACCCTATCAGTATAAGCTTATTACATAATACCTTTTACGGAACGTGAGAGGTTCAACAACAGAAGATCTGATAAATTGTCAAATTTTAGCTTGTGTTAGTTAGATTGGCAGTCTTTCAAATAATTTGGGATTAAAACAGGAGTTGTCCTCCTATGCCAATTATGGCAGTTGACAAGGTTCTTTATGCACTTTCACATGTCATCTTGATGTTATTTGTCTTTTATATTTGCACTTGGCATAATACATATAGCCAAGAACACCTTCATGCTCAACTCTCAGAAGAATGTAGACATTTATAAAAAAAAATTGCTGATCTTTACAACCAACTCCGCAAGAATGTTGGAAAGAAATGAAAACCTTATTAGTGTTTGAGAAGTATGTCAAAATAGGGAAGTCATATTTGTTGCTTCGAAAATTCACCACTTATGTTTATTTGTTTCATGAGTGAAGGCTGAAAAACTTAACTAAACTATCATGTGTATGAGTTTATTACATGAAATATTCCATCGATTCACATAGAGAAGTGAATTGTTGATGATTGACGTATGTTTTGATAAATCATTGGTGATACTTCATAGTTTAGAAATGAAACTCAAATGTCTAATATTTTAGGTGTGTCTTTACCATTGACTCTTTGTTTGTCATTTCTTGCACAATGATTTTTTGGTTATTCCTTGTTAGTGAAATAGATAATTTATATTAACTTGCAGAAATTTTATTGTGAATTATTAACACTTCCAAACTAATTCTGGCTCCTCCAGGAGGTGATGGATAGACACGAAAAATAAAAGTTAGTGTATTACTCGTGTTGGATGACATTATCAATGTTACAAAACAGTTCCAATGTTATGTATTTATATTTGTTTTTCACAATTATATATCAAGTAAACATGATCTTTTTGCTATGCTCTTTTTCCAATTTTTTGCAGAGCTCATGCAAGATGAAGAAATTGTTCAAAAAGGTAGCATCTGGAGGATTATGATGACTCTTTAACTGACCTATATACAGAAATCATGCAAGGACATGATGAATATAGTGACAGGCCTTTTGTTGTGGATAAGCTAGCTATGAGACATCTATGGATGGGTCTGATGAGTCCACAAATTGGACTCATTTAGGGCTATATTTTGATAGAATTAGTGTCCTCAAATGCATATTTTTTCTCAATATCTGATGTAAATCCTTAAGTTTCAGGTATTTGGAGTTTGAGGCAAAGCATGGACACTACTTGGCAAGAAGGAACAAGGCGGATGAAAAGAACAAAGAAATTAAGGCATGAAGATCGCCGAGCCCTATTGGTGAGTCACCGATCGTCCTGGAGATCGCCTTTTGTTCCAGTGTGTTGAGCCCTAAAGGAGAAGGTCAACTCTACGATAAAAAGGAGTAGTTGGCGCATCGCTGAGTAGTTCCGTGAAGCAGTACTTCTATCACCCAATGCCTCAAAATGCAAGAATGTTGAAGGCAAAAGTAGGAAGGCGATGAAATTGACCAAAAGGCGAATCACCGAGCGTATCGGTGATCCCAACTAACTGCACCGAATGGTCCTCCGCAACACAAATTTTCAAACACTATAAATACTTGTTTTAAATTTCTAGCTTAGTATCACTTCTATTATTCGAACTTTTTACAATTTTTGGAGAGTTTAAGTTTTAGAGGGTTTTGGAGACTTTGTTCTAAGACCTTGAAGATTCAAAGGGTTTCAACTCCAAGAAATTGGACGTGGGTGTCACGACTCAAGCCTAGGGCCTAGACGTGACCGGCGAATGGGAAACCCGAAGGAACCCCAAACAAGCCTCATAGCGTATCATTACACATCCTTGGTCGCGGAAGCAATTAAATGACCATGAGCAATAAGCATAATCAAGGGGGAAATCGGGACT
>JAJOOO010013626.1:0-21342 GCA_029582685.1 Solanum piurae | reverse complement strand
AAATTACAAATCCAATCCCTTCCTTATCAACTATTTCAACTCTTTCAGGTCATTTTTGAGCCTTAATTCCAGCAAATTGCCAGTCCATTCCCAACAATATAATAATACATACATAAAACAACAACAACCGACCCCATCCCCTTTATTTCCCTCAACTCAACATGTCCAGCAAAACAATTCCTCCAGCCCACCTATTAATTCTCCCAACCCAGCCCAAATCAGTTCCACAAAAGAGACACATCAATCCCTTTCTCATCCCTCACGTTAACAGGAGCTCACAGCGATAGACGGAAGCAGTAACGGCTCCAACACAGTAAGCAGCGCTGCAAATTTTGTTTTCTTCCTCTATGTCCCTTTCAACTCGTACGAATCACAGCAGGACAGAGCATGCGTTTTCCCCCTTTCCACTTTCGGAATGGGGTGATTTATCGGAGAAAAGGTGCTTGTCCAAATCGGTGAAAGAATTCGAATTTTGAATTCGGGATTGACCCCTAATTTCTAACGGAATTCCCCCCAAAATCTACCCTATTTTCCCCTATATAATCATCTCCTCTATTAATTTGAAGGGGGGGGGGATTTTATTTTTTTTGGAGGTTTTGGTTGGGAGTTGGATTTTTTTTATTTAAGAAAAAATACACACAAATAGCTTAAGGGAAAAATAGCTAAAACACCTACTAATACTTCAAGAAAATAGAGGAGAACTAGCTTCGGTTATCGCTGCTCGAGTAGGAACTTGTGGTGGTGGAAGCTCCTCGCCTCCTGCTCGTTCGATCTCTGTTTCGCTGCACCCTTGAAGATCCTACGGAACTTATTCTTGCATTTTCCTTTGGGCCACGGGGGCCCAACTATTTATCTCGAGTCAGCCTGCCCTTGAAAATTGAAGAATAAGCCCCGAAAAAGGCGCACAGGTTATAGGAGATTGTATACATTAAGTATACACAATAAAGTGTTGCGAATCGAAAATATTGAGGAAATTGGGCCAAAAAGCCCATATCTTGAAAGTTGTATTTTGTTACCTTTGGGCTTAAACCCTTTGCATGTTAATTATTATTACTTGATAGTTGTTAGGACAGGTACCAAGAGAAGAATTGAACTAGAGGCCCAATATTATTAGTCTAGGACAGGTGCAAGGTAGGCCTAAGGCCCAAATACTGGTTCAGGCGGACAGAAAAATCAGATTTGGGCCCAAATCTCTTTCCCTCTTCAATTTGATTATGTTTACTTACGTGTTGATATTTGTTGCTAATCTTAAGGTCGAAAAAACTTAATTCCCCGGCAGGCACTCATTTCGTTTTAACAAATTAACTAAATCGTTCTGTTCAAATTAAGTTAAAGTTTTTTAGCCAAAAATTTAATTGTCGGATAACCACATTAGTGGATATTCTAGGTGCTTTTAAAACCTTCCTAGAATATTAATAAGAACCTCGAACCCCCTTAAATATTTTTCAATTGATTTCCTATTTTAATCTTTTGAAAAAGTAGTTTTCTTGATTTTTCTTAAATATTAAGTGGCGACTCTAAACCAGTCCAAAATATATTTTCTTAATAAAATTGAATGGCGACTCTGCTGGGAATTTGAATGGTTCTAACCTTAAGATTAATTTATTTGGCTATATGTTTTAACTGTCTACATGTTTTATTTATCGTATATATTGAACTGTCGCATTCATGGCACCCGATTTATCCAAACGACAAATAGATTGCATTAGAAAAAAAGGCGGTTATGTGGCTTACCACGGCTGTCCTTCAGAAAAGACACAAGTTGAATTCTTTGGAAGTGATAAACGAATAGTTGGCTTGCGGTCATCCAACGTCGTTTATTAATCTTCACCCCGTAGTTTGTCCAACTCAGGTTACTGGTCTTTCAAAAATCAACTCTTAGTCAACTAGCGTAGAGCGAAGCCAAATACTTTTTAGCGCATTGAACTAAGATGACCCAACACCCAAGGCATGTTGGGCCCATTAGAAAGACCACCTTGAGTCCAAAATGGCCCACGGCCTAAATGGACGATCATATTTATGTGTTTAAATTTGAAGGTTGTATAAGTTTTTGAAAAAGTCATTGTCCCTTGGGGTAAGAAGTAGATTATTGCTTCTTCTAGTCAAAGAAAGAGTTTTACAAGTTAGTAGTCCATTCAAAGGCATCGGTATTTGGAGACGACAAGAAGTTCAAGATAGATGGATCTTCCGTAAAGGCATAGCTTAGGATTGTACCCCTGCACGAGACTAATTATTTTATATCCCATTTTCCCTATTATGTATCCCCATTCAGTTTATCCATGAGACTTGTATAAATTTGGGTTTTGGGGTAATGAAACGTTTCAAATGACGTATACATCCTTCAAATCGTTAGGCCTACCTTTGTCATAAAAGGGTCACATATTTGTTTAAAAATACGCAATAGTTGTTTGTGTGCTACATGATTAACTGTTTGTGTGAATATGTTGTTTTATTTGGAGATGTTCTAGCTCACTTCTTTTGGAAATTTTATAGAAACCCTTAAGCACAAATATCAAGTCACTATCAAAAGTGCATCCAAATACTCTTCGAGTCTTTAGTTTCCCAACAAAATTCGAACTTCATTTTTCAAATCTTACTCTCTCATATCAGAAAAAGATTTATCGTCTCAAATCAAAAGAGATTCAAGTGGGTCGAACTACGTAGGACCTGAATTTTCCCTCGTGAGATACGTAGGCAGCCTTTCAAGGCTCGGTCCCCATTTTTGATAAATTCTATCTTTTCCAACTCATACAAAGAAATTGGAGTTATATTTCAATCAGAAATCAGAAGTACTACAATACGATCGACTTTGTCTCGACTCAAGTCGACATTTTCGATTCACCAGGCTCAAATCAAATAGACAAATTCCTGTCTATTTAGTCATTTCTCTATATATGTGGGCTAGTTTATCTTCAAATGAAGCAATTCTTATGTGTTTACAGTAATGTGTGTGATATTTTGTATTAATTATTATCGACACAGACTAACACATTTGTCTTTGAGTTGTTTTTCTTTGTCAGGTACTCAAAACTGATCTGTGTTGAAAAAATGGCTGAACATCCATACTTCACAAGGTCCAAAGACCCCAAAGATTCCTTCTCCGACCAATGTTTGTCAAAAGGCAAAGAGAAAATGGTTGAAACTGTTGAGAATACTGATTGGAATGAAATTACTGTGAATGACCCCATCTTTGCTGAACAGAACAAGTTGATTGCACAATTGTTCGAACAAATTGCTGAAATGAGGGCTGAAATGGGTAAGACCCAAGATTTGACTAATCTGGCTATTGTTGCCAACACTCCTACTCCAGACAACGAAAGGCCTCCACTCCATTTTCCTACTTCAGATCCACCATCCTAACATTTTCCAAACAATTCAACCATCGCTACCATTCCAAAACCTCCCTTTATCGATTTAACCACCCCTAATCCACACCATGCTAGCTCCTCACACCAAAAGTTACCTACTCCTCAAACTCCAAATACCAATTTCCAGAATTTTCCTCCGATCCATCAAATCCCTACTCAAATTGTTAAAAACCCACCTACCACTCAACCCATACTTCTAAAAACCACATTTCATCTTTCAATATCGCCTGAATTGTACCCTCCTTTTACCCCACATTTTGAACCCGAGCATTATGAGAAGAATAAGAATGAGTGGAAGGTCATAAAAGCAAAGGCTGAGCAAAGCATCAGAGAGGAAGTTATGAATGCAATGAAGGACGTTCAGTACACCCCTGAAAATGTAGGGTTGAATTATGAAGATTTGTGTCGTCATCCACATTTGGAGCTTCCAGAAGGCTTTAAAGTACCAAAATTTGACACTTTTAGTGGAGTTGAAAATCCTTTGACTCATTTGAGGGCTTATTGTGATCAACTTATTGGAGTAGGAAAAGATGAAGATTTGTTAATGCAACTCTCTAGTTGAAGTCTGATAGGAGAAGCTTTGGAATGTTTTATTTCTAAAGAAATCAAGTAGTGGCCAAGTTGGAACGCTTTGGCTAAAGACTTCATCGAAAGGTTTGGTTACAATGTAGAGTTCATCCTTGATCTATACTCTTTGGAGGGAATCAAACAGAATTCGACTAAAAGCTATCGAGAGTATGCTTACCGTTGGAGGAGAGAGGCTGCAAGGGTTAGGCCTCCCATGACCGAAAAAGAAATTATTGAAGTCTTCGTGCGCATTCAAGAGCTGGAGTACTACAATAGAATGTTGCTCATTTTAGGAGGGAAGTTCAGTGAGATAGTCAAGATTGGTGAAGCTATTGAAGACGGTCTCAAGACCGGAAAAATCATCCGAATGACTCCGCAAGACGAATCTTCAGGACCATTAAGAAGGAAAATGGAAGATGTTTCCTCTATCTCATTTGAATCGAGCCAAAAATCAAAGAGGCATGCCGGTCTCAATGGTCGAAAGCCTTTACCATCCAAAAGCTACCCTTTAGCTCCACAAAATCTTTACCGCATCAAACCAAATTACCAAACTCCACCACCAAATCATCCGAATTACCGAGCTCCATTGCCAAATTTCCCAAATGCTCAATCAAGTTACCAAGCCGCATTGCCAAATTACCCAAATGCCCCTCATAGCTACCAAGCTCCACAATACCAAAATTTCCAAATGCCAGCACCAACTCACCAAAATCTTCCAAGTTACCGCCCAATATCTCCATCTTCGCGAAATAATTACAATCTTTCTTGTCAAGAGTTTTTGAAGAAACCTTCTCGAGTCTTTACTCCTTTGGTTTAAAGTCGAACCCAACTCTTTGAGAGATTGAAAGTGGTTGGTCTGATACAGACAATTGATCCGAAAAATGTCAATGTCAATTCCAACCTTTACAGGCCCGATCTTCATTGTGCTTACCATTCAGGAGGTGTTGGACATACGACTGAGGATTGCATCAACTTGAAGCGTAAAATTCAAGACTTAATTGATCAAAGAATTGTCACCCTTCAAGCTGTCAATTTTGATGCCAATAATAATTCACTGATGTATCACGGAGGATTCGCTATTAACATGATTGACCCAAAATCTCAAGCACCTCCCCGTCAAAACACCCCAAATTATCATCAAATGCCTCCCCCTCAGCAAGGCAGTTACGATTCCCCTTGTCCATGTTTTGAGAAGAAGCCTACTCGAAAGTTTACTCCTCTTATTGAAAGTCAGACGAAGTTGTTTGAGCGAATGAGTGCGGCAAGTATTATTCATTCGATCAAGCCCAAGTCAGTCGATACTAGCTCAAGATATTACCGAGTCGATCGAAGGTGTGTGTATCATTCCAATAGTGTTGGGCATGATACTGAAGACTGCATTAATTTAAAGCACATGATCCAGAACTTGATCGACCAGAAAGTGGTCGGGACCGTTGTTCCCAACATCAATAATAACCATTTGTCAAACCATGGAGGTGCCACTATCAACATGATAGAGACGGAGGAGGAGTGGTGCACGACAAAAACGATAGTTCTGGCTGGTCGTAACAACCTTGAGAAAGTTGTAGCTTCTCCAAGCATAAGGGAGAAACTCAATTTTATGAGCATGACACCCCATCAAGCTTTTGTTTCTGTGCCTCATTCACACCAGTCTTTTCTGATAGAGGAATATGCCAATGATGACGGTCTTGGAAAAGGAATTGGGGATTTTTGTAAAGAAGGTGATGTTGCACCCAAGAACGTGATCGACACACCGGGCATACGATACGCCAAGCCAATGGAGCAAGTTCTTAATTGGACTTCCACTTCGCTCTTGATTTCTTGCTCATCTTGATAGACAAAGATGAATCCTATGCTATTTCTAAAATTGGTGGTGATCCGAATGAGGCCCGAAACCCACCTTTTGTGTTATTTTACCTAATTATGTTTTAATTTCCCTCATAATGTTTTCAAAAAGGCAAAATGGCTCATGGTCATAGCCACAGTTCGTATTTCCTTGTTTTTAATGAAAGCCTCTTCTATTGCGAAAGTTTACTTTGCTTGTTTTAATTTTTCTATCTAACAGTCTTTGTTTTTAGTTTCAGTAAAAATAATTTTTTTTAAAACCTGTCATTATCATGTCATGACACAAGCTGAATGAACAAAATGAGGTAGATGATGATGAGTTTGAAGAGTATGATGAGAAGATCATGATATTCGAACACCTTGTCAAATATTTCAAACAGTTCGAGACTCAGGGTAAGTCGAATCCAAATGAGATAGAAACTGTAAATTTAGAAAAGGATGATTGTGTTAAAGAAGTCAGAATCGGGTCCATTTGAGAGAAGCTTAGAAAAGAGAACTCAACAGTTTACTTAGAATATACATCGATGCACTTGTTTTATCACATGTCGTGGTTGAACATAGACATTAATCTCAAGTTGTCAATTGACTCAGATGCTATCAAGAGCTGTTATATTTGAAGATCCAGAGTTTCTTTTATTTCTTTCCTTGTAATCACATCATTTGTTTGTAATCGTCTTCTGTTCTGTAGTTAGAAATTTATTTCTTGTAATGAACTAAGTCTAACCTGAATTCTCAAGACTGAGATACGTAGGCGGCCTATGTCGGCCTCGGTCGATTCCTTGTTTAAATTTCTTATTTTCTGTTAATCCTCAAGAGGGGAACTACGTTTGACCTGATTCCTACCTCAACGGGATACGTAGGCGCCACAACGGCTCGGTCATATCTCCCATAAGATTTCTATTTTTTCTTTACAATAGAAACTGGGACATGATTTTTGAGAGGGACTCAAAATTTCTCAAAAAAAAAAAGAAAAAAAAAAAGAAGAAGATCTCTACAACAAGTCAAAGACTGAAGATACATTGAGAATCACAACTGGGACAGATTTTTTGAGAGGGTCTCAAAAATTCTACAAGTCATATATCAACAGTTTGAGATATTCCAAGACATCTAACTGGGACAGAAATTTGTGAGGATAGCGTCAAAAATTTCTTCAAGCATCACTAGAAGTTTGTAGTAAATTTTGAATATTTCAAGCATATTAGAAGGTTAAAGATAACTTCAAATATTTCAGGCATCGCTAAAGTTCATAGTCAACTACAACAATCTCCGACACCTTTGGGTCTGAGAGTCAACTGCAAAACCTTTCATTTATAGTAGATTTTGGGACGACCGTGTCAGATATCTCTCAAGATTTAAGGATTTTTGAATTCTCTAGAACAAGCTATGGGATTAACCGAAGTTTCGAACCAAGGACGTTCATTTAAGCTACAAATGACATGACATTTGTCAATGATTTTTGAAAATCCCTTTTTAGGCTTTTGATATGTTAAATTTTTTGTATAATTTCATCTTATGTCTATCGAGGAGCAAGAGTGATCAACCGAAGATAGCAAGACAAGGAGCAAACGATTGAAGAACTCAACATAGATCAGTTTGTTTTTAAAAAGTAACAATTTTTCTATGGATGCAGGTTTATAAGTTTGCCTCAAGATCATCATATTCCTCCATTCAATGAATATGGAGAAATCAGAAGGGCGACGAGCTCTCCAAAATTTATAACTTTTCTGTAGATGCAGGAAGGTCATTGAGGTTTTTTTTTAGAAAGAAACAGTTCAGAATACAAGCAACAAAACCTCGATCAAATTCCCAGCAAAGCATGAGTCACAATGAGTATAAATGTTCACATGTGAACAAGTGAAATCATCACTCTCAACATGTACAAGCATCTACAGTGACATCAAATTACATCTTTCAGTATCAAGAATATTTGAAGAATATTCACAAATTGCGTCGATATCGGATGCGGTAATGTGAAACCCCCTCAGAGGGACATTTCTACAGTGTTATCAGATGAGATAATACCACTACCCAAAGGAACATATCTATAGTATTATCAAATGAGATAGTACCACCACTGAGAAGGACATCATCGTCATCCTATCAACGAAGCATCATCATCCTATTAGTGGATCAACATCATACTGCCAATGGATCAACATCATCCTACCAATGGATCATCAACGAAGCATCATCATCCTATCAATGGATCAACATCATCCTACCAATGGATCATCAACGAAGCATCATCGTCCTATCAATGGATCAACATCATTCTGCCAATGAATCAACATCATCCTAGCAATGGATCATCAACGAAGCACCATCATCCTATCAATGAAGCATCAACATCATCCAGCCGATGGATCATCAAACATTATCCTATCAATGGAGCATCGACGTCATCATCATGTCATGTAGCAACGTTATCCTACCAATGAATCATCATCATCCTATCAATGAAGCATCGTCATCCACATCATATCAAGTCAACATCTACTGCGTCAAAACCGATGGAGGCTAACGTTTATAAAAAAGAACATTTGCTGAATACGGTAAAACGTATCACTTCCCTATTTAAATTATAGTTTCTGCTAACAAGTTTATTTCATTCCTTGTCGAGAACATCCAAGAGGATGAATTCTCAAATCAAACCACAGGTGCAGACGGCATCAGAAAAGATGCAACACGATGTGGAACTTTTCCTTAGTGCAAGTTGAGGAGCGAATAATCATCGAGCCATCCACCTCGTTACAGTTGGATAATCATCGAGCCATCCACCTCGTTACAGCTGGATAATTATCGAGCCATCCACCTCATTACAATTGGATAATCATCAAGCCATCCACATCGTTACAACTGGATAATCATCGAGCCATCTACCTCGTTATAGTTGGAATATTATCGAGTCATCAATCTCGTTACAGCTGGATAATCATCAAGCCATCCACCTCGTTACAATTGGAATATTATCGAGTCAACGACCTCGTTACAGTTGGGTAATTATCGAGCAATCCACCTCGTTACAACTGGATAATTATCGAGCCATCCACCTCGTTACTGTTGGACTATTATCGAGTCGTTCACCTCGTTACAGTTGGATAATCATTGAGTCATCTAGCTCATTGCAGAGATACCGGAGTTTTCCATGCAGAAAACAAGCAATGACATCTCCAAATCCGCAACAAATCATGAGTTGTAATGGACATACTGTGTTTGAAAGCGATATCCATTATCTTTTACTCTCAATACTTCTTTATTTTCTCATCTAGTTGAAAAAGATGTTTATACTTATTCATAAATATATACTCATTTGTTATATGCATGATCTTTCTTTGTTTTTTATTTAAACCGCTAGCCAGAGTGGCACTATGTCTACTAATTATTTACTTTGAGTGTGCAGACATATACTAAACATACTTATGTGACATCTTTCATAGCAAGAGTAACTGAAAAGCATCGTAAGAGATGCTACCACTTTTTCCAATTACAGTTTCTACTAACGAGTTTATTTCAGTCTTTGTTGAGAGCATCCGAAAGGACGAATTCTCAAATCAAACCACAGGTGCGGACGACATCAACAAGGATGCAGCACAACGTGGAACTTTTTCTTAGCAGCGAACTGGGACATAGTCCAAAGAGGAGTGCCAAACTCTTAGGACGCGAGCTGAGGAGCGACTTCCACCACAATCAAACCACATCCCTATCAGAAGGCATGTGGGTTTTTCTTAGGTTTATCGGTTTCAGTTTTACATCCGGAAAATTTTGGTTTCCATCGGAAGTGACTTTCCAATCAAAGTGACAATACACCAAAAGCTTTGGAAATTATGTCCATGCAAGTTCTTAATCATGGGTGTGAACCATGCCATATTCATGGTTAAGAGGTTGCAAGCTTCCTTTTCATTCTCGACTTATTTTGTCACTCTTCCTTAACCGAAGGTTATCTTGCATAATAGATTTCCTTTTCAACCGATTGAGTCGAACTACAAACAGCCTGATTCCTTGAGCTCAAAGATATGTAGGCGGGCTCACGTTGAAAACTCGGATGTACTCCAACATTCGCTCTTAAATCTTATTCCCAAGCGTCCCGGTCTCTTCATAATTCGATATCGTGATGTCTTATGAATTCTTTCAAATCGTGCGTCAAATCAAGCATATCGAACTACAAGTGGCCTGAATTCTCATATAGCCTGAGATATGTAAGAAACCCACTTTCGAGATTCGGTCACAATTCCTAAAGTCCGTACCAAAATCTCTTTTCTTAAGATGAAGATGTGGTCGGTCAAAATTGGATTCGTCAATTTCTTTTTCCTCGAATTTCTTTCATCAATTCAAGTCAAATGAGGGACAGTTGTTGACACCCAATTTTGGACCTCCACAATATATATTAATTATCGAGTTTCTTAAAATTCGAACGATTTGAAACAATTTGTTTTATAACATTCAAAATATCTTTTCAAGTTATTTTAAAGTAATTTTAGCCGCTTTTTATAATTTTAAGTAAAATACATATTTTTATATAATTTTGTGTATAATTAGTATATATTTTATAAATATTTCGAAAATCATCTCAAAAGATTTTAATTTTAGTAAGTATTTTCTTAAATTAGTTTAGTTTAAATTGTGGTTTCAATTTTGAGTCATTTAAGTTTAATTGAGTTTATTATTTTATTTCGTTGAAATTAAGAAGCTCGTTAGTCAATTATATTAATTCGTCTTATTTAAATTTTAGCCAATTCATTAGTTAAACTCAATTTGCTTAAGTTTTTTACTTTAAGTTGGTTAATTATGCAATTCATTTGGCCAAGTCTCAAATTACAAATCCAATCCCTTCCTTATCAACTATTTCAACTCTTTCAGGTCATTTTTGAGCCTTAATTCCAGCAAATTGCCAGTCCATTCCCAACAATATAATAATACATACATAAAACAACAACAACCGACCCCATCCCCTTTATTTCCCTCAACTCAACATGTCCAGCAAAACAATTCCTCCAGCCCACCTATTAATTCTCCCAACCCAGCCCAAATCAGTTCCACAAAAGAGACACATCAATCCCTTTCTCATCCCTCACGTTAACAGGAGCTCACAGCGATAGACGAAAGCAGTAACGGCTCCAACACAGTGAGCAGCGCTGCAAATTTTGTTTTCTTCCTCTATGTCCCTTTCAACTCGTACGAATCACAGTAGGACAGAGCACGCGTTTTCCCCCTTTCCACTTCTGGAATGGGGCGATTTTTCGGAGAAAAGGTGCTTGTCCAAATCGGTGAAAGAATTCGAATTTTAAATTCGGGATTGACCCCTAATTTCTAACGGAATTCCCCCCAAAATCTACCTTATTTCCCCGCTATATAATCATCTCCTCTATTATTTTGAAGGGGGGGATTATTTATTTTTTGGAGGTTTTGGTTTGGAGTTGAATTTGTTTTATTTAAGCAAAAATACACACAAATAGCTTAAGGGAAAAATAGCTAAAACACCTACTAAATACTTCAAGAAAATAGAGGAGAACTAGCTTCGGTTATCGCTGCTCGAGTAGGAACTTGTGGTGGTGGAAGCTCCTCGCCTCCTGCTCATTCGATCTCTGTTTCGCTGCACCCTTGAAGATCCTACGGAACTTATTCTTGCATTTTCCTTTGGGCCACGGGGGCCCAACTATTTATCTCGAGTCAGCCTGCCCTTGAAAATTGAAGAATAAGCCCCGAAAAAGGCGCACAGGTTACGGGAGATTGTATACATTAAGTATACACAATAAAGTGTTGCGAATCGAAAAGATTGAGGAAATTGGGCCAAAAAACCCATATCTTGAAAGTTGTATTTTGTTACCTTTGGGCCTAAACCCTTTGCATGTTAGTTATTATTACTTGATAGTTGTTAGGACAGGTACCAAGAGAAGAATTGAGCCAGAGGCCCAATATTATTAGTCTAGGATAGGTGCAAGGTAGGCCTAAGGCCCAAAATGAAATTAGGCCCAAATACTGGTCCAGGCGGACAGAAAAATCAGATTTGGGCCCAAATCTCTTTCCCTCTTCAATGTGATTATGTTTACTTACGTGTTGATATTTGTTGCTAATCTTAAGGTCGAAAAAACTTAAGTCCCTGGCAGACACTCATTTCGTTTTAACAAATTAACTAAATCGATCATCTTTTCAATGACTTAAAAGAATATATTTTGAGATGTATCTCACTTAGATCGTAGGTCAATATTTCCTTTTTCCCCTTTTATAATCGTCTCAACTATAAAATAGTTCAATCGTTCTGTTCAAATTAAGTTAAAGTTTTTTAGCCAAAAATTTAATTGTCGGATAACCACATTAGTGGATATTCTAGGTGCTTTTAAAACCTTCCTAGAATGTTAATAAGAACGTCGAACCTCCTTAAATATTTTTCAATTGATTTCCTGTTTTAATCTTTTGAAAAAGTAGTTTTCTTGATTTTTCTTAAAAATTAAGTGGCGACTCTAAACCAGTCCAAAATATATTTTTTTAATAAAACACCTAGTTCTTCTGTGATTTAGCTAACTCCTGACTTTTTGTGAGTGAATGATTGTCTGCTATAATGTGATGAGTTGCACCAGAGTTTATGATCCAATCATGAGTGAAATTATTTGACATTAAACAAGTAGTTATACCTGCCATGTTGACCTGTTTAGAGTCCTATCCTTCTTTGTTTAACATGTTTAGTATCTGCTTGTATTCATGATCTGTGAATACATGACCTTTTGCCAAGAAAGCCCTGCTCTCATCTTGATTAGTGAAAGTCCCTTGAGAGTAAGCACAATGGCTACCAGATGCATTGTTTGTTGAGTTCTGTCCTCCATAGTCATTAGAGTTTCCTGCATTTCTCAAATTCACATTGTTAGTAGAGGACTGTCTACTATAACCACCTCCATTGGTAGAGTTTGATGCACTACGTGTGTTGCCATTTCCATAGCCTGATCCTGACTTTCTCCTTTGCTTCCAATCCTCTGGGTAACCAATCAACTTGTAGCAATTCTCCTTAGTGTGACTAGTGAAATGACAAAAGTCACACCTCTTCCCTTTGTAATACTCTCTTCCTTGATTTTTGTTCACATTAAGTGTTATTGATTCTGGTTTCTCTTCTACATTAACAACAACTGATGAATGATGAATCTTATCTTCAATAACCATAGCATAAGCCTGATTAATAGAAGGTGTAGTTCCCTTCAACAAGATTTGTCTCTTAGCTTGATCATAAGAGTCATTTAAACCACTTAAAAACTGAATTAACCTTTGTTGCTGCTGATGATCAGCATAATCTTTCGATTGAGGACATGTACAACAAAGATTTGGTATCACAACATCATATTCACTCCATAATGTTTTCAATTTAGTGAAATAATGTGATACAAAATATGTACCTTGTGTGAATATGGTGAGTTCCCTATGCAGCTGATAGATCCTCATTTTGTTCACCTTGTCAAATCGTTCTTTCAAATCTGCCCAAATTGAAAATGCAGTAGTTGCATACACGATTCCATTGAGTAGATCATCACTAACAGTGTTCATCATCCAGGACAATACAATCGCATTGCATGTTTCCCATTGTTCATGAAGCTCATCCTTGTACAATCCTCTAGTACAAGCTCCAGTTACAAAACCAAACTTTCTCTTCCCTAGAAGTGCAATTCTCATCGACCTGCTCCAGATCCCATAGTTCTCTGATCCAGTCAATTTTATGGGAATTAATACAACTCCTGAAGAGTCTAATGGTCCGATGTACAGAGGATCGTTTTGATCGATTTTAGGCGCCATTGATGAATGCTCAAAAAGAAAAAAAAATATTGAAGAAGAAGACTCTGCTCTCGTCTAAGACTTCTGCTCATACACAATCAACATCGATTGCTCAGAGCTCTGATACCATGTGAAAACTGTGAGCTAATGAGCTCATCAGTTCATTGATGAATCTGGACAGAAAACTGAATGTAGAAGAAATGAGATAATTTATTGATGGTTAACTGCAACAACATACAAAGTGTGACTCTCAACTTGTGCTTTTATAGCTAGGAATTGAGATAACAAACTAACTAATTATTGACAGCTCATAGTTGAGCAACAGACTCATCAACCAACTAATCCGTTAACTAACTAGTGGAAATGTAAACAATGTTAACTAACTAATGAACAATGTTAACTAACAGTGTTAACTAGTTAACTAACTAATGAACTAATTTGTATTTGAACATCAACACAATCTATTCAAATAAGTAATTACAATAAGATTTTGGGACTGTTAGCATCCATATCAAGAGTTTTGGAAAATGAGGTCAAATCGACCCAAGAAACCAATTTCGAAAATGAGGCTAAATCTGGAAATTTAATTAAAAATTGTGTTACCCAAACCATTTGGAAACCAACCGTGAAAACCAAATAAAAAATAGAGTTGGAATCATTCTTAAATCACCAATTTATCAAAAGCCTTAAACATTTTCAAAAACCTTCAAAGGTTGGACTAACCACTCAATCTTAATCACCAAAATCATGAATAAATCAATGGGTAAAAGAGCTGGGGGAGTTAGAAATAGTTACCCAATTGATGAATGTTGAATAACCCTTTTGAAATTGCCAAAGCCGAGCTCTCAATATTTAAAAAGATGGTGAATCGGGTTAAACCCCAATTTTGAGAAAACATTCCGCCAAGGTGAAAATTACTTTTCACGATCTAAACTCTATGTTCTAGACTTAATAAAACCATCAAAACATGAATCAAGATAAAGCTATTGAATCACGCCCAATGTCAATTTTTACGTAATCTTCACTACAAGAAAAATGTGAATTACATGGGGATTTTCCTGGGGATTAGTATGAAAATCCATAGAAAACTTATTTTCTTGCAAATTTTTATACTAATCCCCGAGAAAATCCATAGGTAATTCACACTTTTCTTGTAGTGCTTTCACATATCAAGTTTCAACTACCATTTAAACCGTCATATACCCCATGCCAAAACTTAGAGAAATTCTTTGTCACCCCAATAATTCTATATACCATAAGCATAGTGGCATAGCCACATGGTGATAATTGGACACCCTTAGTAGAAAAAAAATACCATACAAGCAAACTGATACACAAAATGATTATATAATATATTTTGGACACCCATAACATAACAAGCTGCTATTTCTGGACATTCTTTGTGAAATTCCTGGCTCTGCCACTACGTAAGAACATAACCTCTATTTACCATCAAGTATCTATGTAATGCATCATAACATTTTGGGTAGTCCCATCAACATAGTAGTTTCAATCCTCTTGAAATCCTCAATAACTATGTAGAACTGTAGGTCTATACCATATATAGCTCCCCCATAAGTCATCTACCATAATTCAAATAAACCAAACCAACATAAGAACGTAAAATCTTCCATATATCATTGTTTGTTACCCAAACTGAAACCCAATCTTCATAAAGGTCGCTGATAAACCCCTAGTAAGTCTGTGCCAAACCAGTTCATATTATATAGTCATATCTAAACTCAAAGACAAAAATTCATACAACCTTCAACTCCAAACAAAGGATCTACACGAGATGTATTAATATTCCTTCACTTTTCTTGGATTCTTCCAATGATATAAATTCCAATTATCTTGAACTCTTCAATATACGAGTCTCTTGTTCCTTTCGCTAAATCGCTTACCAATCTAATCCTTTAACCAACAATCCATGTGAAACCCTTCCTTATATCCTTTAACAATAAAAAAATAGCAAATATTACGATCCAAACCATGAACGCTTGAAACCTACCTTTTCTTTTCTTGGAACCTTGCTCTAATTTTCTCTAAGTGCTAAAGAACGTAAAAAGGTGGTTTAGCATCTGATTATAGTGGGTGGTTTCAGAAAATATCATGTGATAGAAATCTTAGGCAATGATCAGTTGGGAAGGTATAATGACTCTTAGTGGGGGAGTTGCCAGAGGAATGAGGTGAGTCATGACTTGGGGATATAGTGTGTAAGTCCAAAGTGGTGGTGCTTGGTAGTATGGATGATGTCTTAAAGGTCAGGATGGATAACTTAAGTCTTATGTTTCTTTGATTTTTTGCATGTTATTATGTGGTGAATTTGGGTCGATCGATGACGCCTTTCATACACTTTGTTTGTACTGATACTACTCTTATTTTGTTACTTGGCATAGTCTTATGATGGAGTTGTGTCATGTTACTTTCAAATCTTGTACTCTTAAACAGTGGCGGACCCAGGATTTTCGTTCAGGGGGTTCGAAAAATAAAAGTATAAACGTGTAAATAAGACTTTAGAAATGGGAACCTTGAATTTTTTTGATGTGGTTTTACCACACTTTTAGCACGTTTTTTAAAGTAAAAAAAAACACTAAAAAAAATGAAAAACAGAACTGAAAATTTTAAAAAAAAACTAAAAAACACTGAAACTGAAAAATTAAAAAATAAAATGCTTTCACTGAGATTCAAACTAGTGACGCACAACTTAGTTTTTGGGGGACTTGCCACTGCGCCATCAACTTCTCTTTGTTATTTAGGAGGTTCAAAATATATATATATATCTACAGAAATACAGAAAATTTACTTTATATATACAGTGTAATTTTTTACCGAAGGGGTTCGGGTGAACCCCTGGAGACCACATGGGTCCTCCCTTGCTCTTAAAAGCTCTTGTCCCTGTTTAGACAAGTTCCTTGGGTGCCCTGTATTTCTCAAAAGTACTTTCTTTTTAATCAAGTTTGAGAGTGATTAAGTATTTAAATAAGGTGATTAGTTTATAATTGTACACTTATGCATTACATGTTTTAGATTGGGTGCAAGAGTTTTCTTATCTAGGTGTTAGAGTAGGTGTCCTTACGATCCGGCGGTTTGAATTGTGACATTATCATACTTAAAAAGAAAATTCTTTTTGAAAATATATTGGATAGGATGACTCGAAAAAGGTAGTGAAATAGTAATATTTTTCTTTATATTCTGTCGTTTTTATTTTTCAATTGTTCTTAGATAAATGTATTCTTTATTAGTATTCTTTTATGAGACTATTATTTACAAAAGTCAAATGATATGAAAGAGTAAAATCTGAGGTGAGTATATTAATTTATATATAGGGATACGTATAATGTAAAACCTCTTGGTAGAGCACTTTCATTTTTCTTCCATTGTAATTCAGGTTGTCATCTTCTATTTTATCATTATCCTTTTTTTTATTGTTAATTTCTATGATCATTTATAATGTAATTTTGTCTTTCCTTTACCTTATTGTTTAAGAGTGTGTTTTCACTTATCAATACTTACATAATTTGGATTTTAATATTAATGACAAAATTTTATTCACTACATTTGATTTTGTTCCTTAATTGTTTGTGTGATTCTGAGTTATAATGTTCCTTTTTAAGTACATTTTTTATCTTACAATTTTATGTTATTTTATTTAAAAAAATTATACAAAGATTATAACATACACAATATATATATATATATATATATTATTATTATTATTATTATTATTATTATTATTATTATTTAATGCAATACACGTGCAAAACGCGTATACTTAACTAATATTATTCATATATCAAAATTATTATGATAATTTAGCATTTAATTACAAAGTCACACGACCATGTTTGGCTGAGGTTGACCAACTTTTTATTTATTTCATCGTTGACTCTAATAGCTTTTTTGACCTTATAAATTAGCTATTTTAGGGCCTTCTTTTCCAGTCATTCTATTATTCGTACACTTCACGCAACACTCTAAGATATTGTTCCTTCCAAGAGACAGAAGAGACTACCTTGAAAGACCTTCAAGATGGGTAGAAAAATTGAGATTAAGAAAATTGAAGATATAACAAAGCGTCAAGTCACATTTTCGAAGCGACGTAGTAGTTTACTAAAGAAGGCGAAAGAGATTGCAATTTCCTGTGATGTGGATGTGTTGTTGGTCGCGTTCTCCCCTGCTAACCGTCTTAGTAAATTTTGTAGCCAAAATAGGTATTGTATTTACGATACCGACAAAAATTCCGTTACGTTGTGCTTGTTATTGATCTATATAAAATGATTAGCTACATTAATTTATTTTTTTACTAAATTGCTACTTTTGTAGAATTGAAGACATTCTTCAACGCTATATTGAGCTTCCGATTGAGAGGAAATTGACGTACGTGAACTAACCCTAAATTTCTTTTATTGATTTTTTTTTAATTTAGCTATTAGTAACTTATATACTATAGCACTAACTTATGAGTTTTTTTTTTTTTTTGTTGGGGTTAGTTATATGGCCGATGTTCAGGTACTTTGCTCTTTTACATATTTATTATCGATCTATATTTGTAGTAATTTTCTAACCTTATATCTTGTTTTTATGAATGTGAATCAATTAGTCTAATCTACAAATGAATATGAAATAATCTAAACTTTGAATTGAAAATTAGTAGTCGCTCCATTTTAATTTGTTTGCCTTAATTTGTTTTAGTTTGTTTAACAAAATGTGTCAAGTTAGGTCTTAAGCTTAATTCATACACCAAATGCTAACTCAAAGGGAGAAAGATTGTATGAGCACGATTTCATTCCTTACACACACATACCACACCCAGATCCAGACATTTCGTATCAAGTATTCCATTTATCACACACACCCCACACCCAGATCCAGACATTTCGTAACAAGTATTCCATTTATCACACACACCCCACACCCAGATCCAGACATTTCGTATCCAGTATTCCATCTAGCGCACACACACACCACACCCTGATCCAGACATTTCGTATCCAGTATTCCATTTATCACACACACCCTTTATCCAGACATCTTTTTTTATCTGTGATTCCATTTATCGCCCCCACTCCGGATCCATACCAAGGGTAGTTCCACCCGCGCAACTGCCCATTTCTTAGGGCCCACATATAAATTGCCTCTAATATTATATCAAGTTAATTAGGTCTTGAGTCTAAATTATATATACTCTAGTTCAAAGAGACGATGATTACCTTGTCGGAGGCCATTAATCACCGATGTAGGACATTCAATCCTTCATCAAAATTATTTTTAATCCTCTTTGGCTACTCTTTAGTTTAAATTTCCAACATCACATATTTCTTACCACAAAATTAAATGATTATTGATAGCTTTTAATTTCCAAATGTCTTTAGTTTAAGATCATGAGTTACAAAAAATCTTAATTATTTTATTAAATCGTGTCAAGAAAAAATTAAACAAACAAACTAAAATGGAGTGAGTAATAATTAAAAATTATGAAACTGACATCCTCAAAATTAACGAAATACTAAATGATTTTTAACTAGTTATAATTAGTTCAAGACAATAAGTTTGACTTATGTCAAAAAGTGTATAATTGATAGAGTTGTAATAAATTTAATTATTGGGATCAGTTTCACTCACCATTTATTAATATATATTTTTTGTTGTATAAATGAAGGAAAAAGTGGCAAAATTGAGGCAATTGAACCATATCAGGGGAGATATTAGCAAGCTATACTTTCTTGATAAGCAGTTTGTATCTCTTTTCTTTCTCACGTCTTCCTTTGATTAATTTATTGTCTCTCTCTAGTTTTATTTTGTTCAATGTTATTTACAAAAATTGTAAATCAAAAAAAGCATATGTATAAGGAGATTAACGAACAATGAAAATGGAATGAAGAGAGAATTATGAGTTCTATTTTGAAAAGAATACTTTAGCATTACTTTACTTACAAGACCATATATATAAGTGTTACACCACCGCCACCATCACCAACAAGTTTAGTGTATTTCCATAAGTAGGGTCTAGGAGACTAAGTACGTAATCTTACTCCAACCTTTATATATAGGGTACATAAGTTGTTTCCGATTGACAAATTACCTCCTTCATTATCCGTGGTTGAGACTGACAATATAGCTCACAGAAGTAGAGTTATATAAGCGTTGTACAATATTAATTTATCAAAATGTTAGATACTACCTAGTTCCTTCATCATACTTGATTTCTTTTGTATGAAGTGAAATTGACTCTCACTAATGAATTATATTGTCTCATGATGACTGCCTTTGGATGTTTCAACCTGCTGTTGGTATCTTAATTTCTACAGGATTGAGGTGAGCATAATTTAATCTGATGCCTCTCTTATAAGTTCTTATTATATTTTCAATCTATCCTTACTATTCTAATCAGTAGTTTGTTAGTTAAGTGAGACATTGAAATAGAAATTTAGAATAGTCTTAACAAATAAATGTCAATTAATCATTATGTATCTATGAGGAAGGTTGATAAAGTCATTTTAACGTGAAATTCTATGATACAGAATTTGGAGCTACAAATCACGAAGAGCACATTGGAATTGCAGATTGTGGATGCTCATATAAGGTCATTTGATTTAGTATCACAAGTGTTTTTCTTTGTAGTTTTTAATTATAACATCATGATTGAATACATCGAAGTCACCTTAAACTTTCATTTAGACATTTAAAGTATAGTCTATTTCAATTGTCTAAATGTAATATTCTAATAAATTAAAAAAAGTTATCGATATTTTTTGCCTAACAACATGATTTTGCAGGGATTACGAACCAGGGACAGAAGAAGAGGCTCCTCTTCATCAGCTTTGTTGGTGTGAGAAGAACTTGCAACTATCTCTCCAAAAAATCAGGGATAGAAAAGTTTGTTCTTTCACCAATTTTTTTTTTCATTTATCATTCAAGAATAATGCGAATTTACAATTTTCAAGAAAATAATTTTTTTTTCTTAGAAATAATGTAAAACCCCAATTAATGTCAAATAAATTATGATTAGATGGAATTGGAGAAACAAGGAAATATGGATGTTCACTTTGATGCACAACAAATAACTCCTCAGCAGTTTGATACTAATAATTGGATTAATCCATACAGGTCATTAATATTTTCACATGATATTTCTTTACAAAAAATCTCTCTCCTTTTCCCTTTTTGTTTAATTATTATTTCGTTATTATTATAGTTTAAGTATCCATGGGAGTATGTATCAAAACTGGATGGACAAAGGAAAGGGAGCAGCAAACAGTTCTAGCCATTACACATATACCCCTTCCTTTGCAAGTTCTTCACAGAGTGGGAATATACCATTTTCTCAAAATCAAAATTCATCGCCTTATATCCCATTGCAGGTAACACTTTTTAAAAATGTAGTAACTAAGATATCCTTAAAAATGAGATTTTTTTTTTTTTTTTATCTGCACAATAGAGGCATGAACAATACACCATGGTAGATGTCCAACAGAATCCACCACAAACATTTGGACAGTCACAGGTACATTAATATTCTTGAAATATTATTTCTTGTTAAGATCTCCTTAAAGAGATGAGATATTTCTTTTTAAATTTTGATATAATTATTTTTATCCACCCAATAGAGACAACAACAAAACATGATAGTAGATATCCAGCAGAGTCCAACACAAATATTTGGACAATCACAGCTACACTAATATTCTTGAAATGTTATTCTTTGTTAGATCCTACGGGGGGGGGGGGGGGGGGGGGGGGGGGGGGGGGGGGGGGGGGGGGGGGGGGGGGGGGGGGGGGGGGGGGGGGGGGGGGGGGGGGGGGGGGG
>JAJOOO010013624.1:0-19599 GCA_029582685.1 Solanum piurae | reverse complement strand
TTCATTAATTAGCTGGTTGTTAAAGAGTTTAACTTCCGTTTCGTACATAACGTTATAAATTTTTGAGTTTAACTTAAGTTAAAACGTGGCTACATCCATAAGTATCTAATTGAAATATAGTTTGGGCTAGCTCATAAATTTTTAACTCTCATCCAACAATAGGTTGTGAGTAGTGTTTTCCAAATTAGTTGGTGATTAATTACTCTAAGTACAACTTTAGAATCAACATATAGTCTTTATGAACCTAGCTAGGGCAGTTCAAAAAGTATAGTCAAGTCTTTGAGTATAAATGTATATTCTCGGCTTCAAATTCATGAGAATAAAAAGAAAAAATTATTTTTCCCAATTCAAATTCAAAGCTATCTTTTATAGGATTAAAAATGGATAAAAGTTGAAAAAAATAAAAATGGACGGGTTTCCATATTTGCAGTTAATTTTGCATATATATTAGGACTTAGGAGTAGAACTGTCATAGAACGGCTATTTAGATTAATTTGCAATTGTGGTAGGACATTTAGTTCTTATGTGAACAAGTCCTTCGACCATCCAATAGGTTCTTAGCCCAACTAAATCATATTCACATTGTATAAGGTTCATTTCAATGTAAAAATATTTCTATTAAAAAATTGTTTATCAATGTGACCTTAACGCACAAACTCAATACTTTTAATTAAATTTACCATATATATCCTTTAATGATATTCATATATTCAATAGTATCTGCTCACAATCTTATCTCCATTATCCGATATATCAATAGTTTGACATAAAAAGAAGAATAGGTAGAACTTAAAAGGACGAATTTTATTATATTTCTCATTTTGTTTTGTATTGTAAAAAATGTGAATATGTTCAAAAGAATTTCACGTGCAATATTCTGTGCATGTGTGTGGTCTATATCCCGTCGAACGCCTTTAAAAGGTGAAATAATTCACCCCAAAAGAACCAAAACCCGTATTGTAACATTTCCGTCGGTTATCCTTTTTCCCTTTTAGTCCGTTTCAAACTAAACTTCTCACGCTATACTCTTAGACTTCATCGTCGATCGATAATGGCTCTAGAAGCTATAACGCAACAACAGCAATATCTTTATGCGTTTCTCGGAACTACAAATTGGAGCATTGGTTCTGGTTCTGGCTCTGATTATTACAATAATGAGGCGTTTGATGAATTTCTTTCGAATAATCAAAATGTAACAACACCTCAAGAGTACGAGGACTACTCAAATTGGAATTTGCCAGCTCCATTATTAGTAGATTCCCAAAATGAATTTCATCAATGGGGTCAAAATTCTTCCTCTGTTTTAGATCATACTTTTACAATTGTGGATCAACAGGAACAGCAGGCACAATTGGACTCTCCAATTGAAATGTCTAGTAGTACAACTAGACCACGAAGAAGAAGAACAAGAACAAAGAAGAATGACGAAGAGATTGAGAATCAAAGAATTACACACATTGCCGTTGAACGAAATCGTCGAAAACAGATGAATGAGTACCTCTCTGTTCTCCGTACTCTCATGCCTGAATCTTATGTCCAAAGGGTCAGATTCCTTCTCTCAATTCTATTTTATACTGGGATTAAATTGCGTGATCGACTCGTATAAGTTTGAGATTTGAAATTTCTTTAATTCGATGGTGGTGAAATTTTAACTCATAACCTGTGTGATATCATAAAGAAGCTCAATTAAATCCCCTTTGCCGAAATATGTAAATCCTCTTTATATACGTTGAAACTACTATGTGTGGCTTAATCGAAAAGTTTAAGCTGTTAGACAGATAGAATACACTTTTATTCTAAACTATTGATTTTTCTTGTTACATTTAAAGGGTGATCAAGCATCAATTGTTAGTGGTGCAATTAACTATGTGAAAGAGCTAGAGCAACAGCTTCAATTCCTCAGTGGTCAGAAGCATTTGACTAGTCATCAAAATCAAGAAGCAAATGGTGAAACTTCTCCATTTTTTGAGTTCTTTAGCATTCCACAGTACTCCACAACCATGCCTGCTGCTACAACTACTAGTGAAAATGTATGTTGTGAGAATGAATATTATAGCAACCAGCAGTTACCAGCAACAGCTGATATAGAGGTTACAATGGTGGAAAATCATGCAAATCTGAAAATAAGGTCAAAAAAGAGGCCAAGATTGCTTCCTACAATTATTTCAGGGCTTGAAAGTCTTAGGCTATGTGTTCTTCATCTCAATGTTTCAAAAGTTGACCAGTTTGTCCTCTGTTCTCTCAGTTTGAAGGTGAGGCTACATCTCAATTTATGTGTCACTGTTAGAATTTCAAGAGTTAATCAAATTTTTAAAGCTTTTATGTCTGAATTCACGGTCAAAGTTTAGAACTTTGAATCTTGAAATTTCAACTATGCCACATAAATTGAGACAAAGAAAAAAAGAGTTCAAATTTTATATACCAATATCGTAAACAATATTTTACACCGTTAGATCATTCAAGTAAGCTTGAAATTATGAAATTAAGATGTGTGATCTACGGTGATAGATATAGATGATCTGATGGTGTAAAATTTTTTGATTTACATTGACGGTGTATAAAACATAAAGCTAAAATCTTTTGACTTTAATTTAATGTACTTGATTTTGTTTATAAATCTGCAGGTAGAGGAAGATTGCAAGATGAATTCAGTGGAAGACATAGCAGCTGTTGTGAATCAAATTTTAAGTAGGATCCATGAAGAGGCTAATTAATTAGCTTGATGTGAGACTATATTTAAGCATCTTAATTAATTTTCCTAGCTATATTGCTAATATTTATGTAGAATTAGGAATATTTGACAATAAATCAGAGTTTAATTTTGAGGTCGTAAATTCTAATTGTATTGCCTAGCGTGTTAAAATAATCACTTATCATGTTATTGAAGACATTTTTATTTACTTAATTATCGATCTGTCTTCATAAACGTGTATTCATGGCTTCTAGCACATTGAATAAACATGTCAAGGATTCATTTAAATAAAATAATACCACTAACTACTTCATTAATTAGTTACATTTCTTTAGAGGGAAGAGAACAGAATTTTGTTTAACAATTCAGTTTGCTGACTGTTTGAAACACTTGCTGTTGACTAGCTACTACCTCCATGCAGGAGCTGTAATCAATCAATAATTAATTACTCTATAATTCAATTAATTATCTTATACTAATCATGATTAAGTGTTTGATGATATTAATCTATAACTCTACTAGAGCCATGTTTATTTTGCACTTTAAAGGGGTTGTTAATTAGATTTATAGTTCACCTAAAAGTTACTAACACCTGAATAAATTAAAGCCTTTCTTTTTTGAATATATGAAGGTGCTACTATACTAATACTGCTATTATTGACAAAAACCATTGCATAAGAAGGGACACATGTCATCCAAAATTGAACAAAACCATATTGCACAAAAGTATGGATATAGCTCATTCTCTGTGTTGTTATTGAGAAATCAACGATATAATTAGAATTTTTTTAATAAGAAAAGACAAATATAAGGAGAGAAAAAATATATAATGTAATTCTTTTGTCAGATTGACGGTCCTTTAAGAGCAAGGATAGCTCTCCTACTGCATGAAAAAATTTGACATCTACAAGAGAGAGAACTTTCCCAATCCGTGAAATTCTATAAGGAGAATCTAGAAAGGATAACATGTACGTATATCTTATCTCTATTTTTAATTTGTAGAGTTTATATGTTATTTTCCATAGACTCCTCAACTCAAAAGAAATATTAATCAAAGTAGGGTGTCAAGAAAATAAGGCAACCAAATAGCAAGATACATACAAATGCACTAGTAGATCATAGTAATAGTGTAGTACACATAAAAGAATAACTAACAACACAATAACTATCTGCAAATGATCTATCGTAATCCTCAACCTTCCTAAAGAAAATAACTTACTTGTATGACAATATTTACTCCTAATTAATCAATAAACAAATGTCATATGGCTTCTTCAAAGTGGACGGTTAATTATATCCTAGTTTTCATCTAGAAAGAGCTAGTTTTTTTTTTAATTTCCTTGATCAATGCAAGAATATCATATCTTATTTTTTTTTGCAAGGAAAGAGAATAAAGTGTATACACATTCTTATATGGATCCACCTGACCCACATTAGGGGGGTGAAAAAGAGCAGAAAATAATGAAACCCTTATTGCAATTTCTGTAGCTAAAAAAATGAGAAATGATCATGCCTTTTTTGTTTAGAAAGAATGAAGGATTCAAAGGAAAAATCAATTGCAGGTACTGAAAACAATCATGCAATTGGCTTTCTCCATGAACATGTACGTACGACGTTATTGTGTTGGCTCGAAAACCCAAAAGTAAAAAAGGTGAGATGTTTTTTCGTTTAGTGGGAATTATATATTCCTTTGCCTTTATGTCCACAGAGTAAAGGAACATTAAAAAGGTGGTGAATTTTGTGATACAAATATGTTCAACACACAATTAACACCAACAAACATTTGTTTACACAAAAAGTAACCATGAACTATATATATTATATATTACATGAGGTCTAAACATTTTGCTCATCAATTCTAGTTAGGTATACACTAAGAAACCTCGACTCTAGCTTGTTCCAACAACATATTCTCAACAGCTACACGTACACCCCTTCTAAAAGGTGTGTGAATTGTATATTCTGCTAATCATTAATCACTCGGTGCCAGGCAAAAACTAGCATATAACTGGTAACAACAATATAATGTGATACAAATTAAAGCATGCAATTTCAAATCTTAATTAAATCTCGATTATCGAAATAGATGATCTTGTAGCCACTTTTTGACCATATAACAATATTTCATTCACTTTTAAAAAGTAATACCTCCTTCCCATATTATTTATCCTATTTCTCTTTCACACCTTAAAGAGACATACATTATTAGGAGGGTATTTGATGAAAAAAGAAAACAATATCCCTTAATTTGAACTATCATTATGTGTGGCCAAGTCCAACACAAATTAAAATCGTGAAGTTCCTGGAAAATGTTTTTATCCGAGGCATTTTTATAGCTCAATTGGTTGGTTCTTTGAACTTTCATCTGAGCGATAAGAGTTCGATTCCTCATCCTATAATATCCTTCCCGTTACCTCTTTTCCTACTCCCAATTTAAGAAAAGGAAAAAAAAGATGTTCTTACTCTCGAAATAATTATGATACAAGAGTAACATGATCAAATACATAATTATTTGATAGAATGAAAATACCCAAGACAAATATTTTTAGGTTAAATCAAGAATCGTTGTTTATCCATGTGGTTACGTAATTAGAATACTTTTTCACACGACATTAATTATACTTAACAAAACAATCATAAGCACATAGTTCCAACTCCACATATATATATATATATATATATATATAGCCGTAAAACAAAGAATTAGCGTGGTCTAAATACTGTTTTTATTAAAGTGTTTTTGGTGGACAACCAAATAAATAATTGAGACAAAAATGTCACTGTAATTGAAAATAATGGAAAATGGCCCAAAGAGGATGCTTTCTCCATGTAGAACTTGACGTAGGGACCTATCTGTTTGTCTTAGATTAATTTATTTATGCATATTAACAACCATAAAGTAATATTATTTTTCGTGTTTCCCAAGGGATATGTTTTGCATGAAATATGGATTTTTGGGGCGGAGGTAGAGTATTCCTTATATAGATTCGGATGAACACATTAACTTTTACTTAAATCTTATATTTATATTAGAAAGTCTATTAAATATGTATAGTAATACTACAGTTAAGATTGTGTCATAGTGATCAATGAAGTGGTTGATCAGAATTCATAATCATGAGATCTCATCAGGTTCAATTCTCAACAGAGAAAAAAAAATAACTTTAAATTATTATCATAAAATTTTAAAAATGTAAAATTGAAATTCTAGATTCGCCTCTAACCGTTATGAAATGTGTTAAAATTCAAAGGTCTTTTTGAGTACTTGTATTTGAACTTTTCTAGTGAAACTCTCTGTAGAGCTCACATGCAAAGTTTATGGAGAGCTACAAGAAAGGCTGTGTAGGTACTTATTCATACGTAAAGATAGCCTATAGTTTTATAAATAGAAGATTCCAAATTATCTTTCTGTTTTTATCTTCTTGTTCTCTTGTGAGATCAAGAATGTATTAGAAAGATTCCTATTTATTTTTTTATTTTTATCAAGTGCTGTCTGTATCTAGATTACAGACTCATGTACTTGAGTAGCATAATATAACCAAATCAAATATATCTAGATTTGGATTAACTGATTATACATATAGTTGAATGATACAACTTTTGTCCACCTAGGTGAGGTTTCTTAAACAAATTGTAAGTAGTAATAAAAAAATTAAGACACCTTGTAGTGATGGGGATTTTTTTTTGCTTATGGGATCCTATTTCTTCCATTTATGCTTCCAATAAACAAATAACAATAAGAAGGAAAGAAATAATCGATGTACAAAGCATTTTGTATTTATACACCCAAGACTCAAGAGGTGTGGTAGACAATCTAACTTAATGGTTTCACTACTACTAAGGTTTTTCTCGTAGCGGGATCAATGAAAAAATTGTGTTATAAATTAAAACATGATGTTTTCATTCATTTTCCACTGCATCAGCTCACTTGGCAAACACATGATGAAAAACAGATTCTCACCAAATGTTGAAAGCTTCTAATATTTCTGTGAGAACGTGACTACTATTTCATGTTTTCTTGTTGATTCAATTAAAATATTGGTAGGAATAGCCACTGAACATTCTTCAATGAAATAATTTCAATAGGAATATAGTGATTTTCTAATAATGTTTACACGATTCAAATTTGTGATCTAACAATAATAGAAAAATAATTTTACCATTGTCTCAAGACTCTCCTTCGATGATTAAAAAGAAAAAGGCAACAAAATGCATGATTATTTTTCCTATTTCCATAAGATAAGATTCAACAATCAATATTAGGATATATGGGAAATATTTCACCTGTTTACATATTATAATTTTCTAAAATAAGGTACTTAATTACCCTTGATCAGCATGTGACTCCGTGACTGATTATGACTGTCAATGAATTAAAAAGAGATCAGTCCATTTGCAATCATATCTTAAGAGAAATAAAAAATAAATTTTCTAAAGTATAGTCCAAATCCAGACAAGCTGGAAATCTGGAGATGCAGCATATATATAACAACTTCTGCATACAACAAAATAATGATTAATTGTGGTCGCTCTGCCCTCCAAAAATAAAAAGACCAAAATAGGCTAATTAAATAAATAAATAAGGGATAATGAGAAGACAAGAAAAAGGTGAGATCATGACTTGTTTCAATCAGACAAAGTTTATACATCATAGTTCAACAGGCTACAAGCAGATATATGGTGTCAATTAACGTTTATATTAATTGGACCCATAAATATTAAGCTAAGTGATTACTTTTAGAGTTTAAGTTATATATCTACTAATAATATATTTTTTGTTTAAAAATGTTATTAGGTTTCCTAAAAGGAATCTTAGTAATTTAGTTGGTTGGCTATCTGAATTCCCACCTTGTTGGTGAAGGTTCGGTTCCCACGTTGTAATTCCCTTCCTCGTTTCCCCTTAAACACCCCATATTATTATTATTTTCAAACAAAAAAAATATTTATAGACAAATCTTCATAAAAATGAGATTTGAAATTTTATAAGTAATAATGCGTATATACCTGCTATAACAAGTAAATGTGATTTGATAGTGTTGATAAAACTTCCATGTATGCTGAACTCTTACTCATCTTAGCTCTAAGCACTCCACTATAACAATTAAAGGATTTTACGGTAATTATTTTATGGTAATAATATAATTATTATTATTTTTATATTCAGCAACAATAATATAATATGAGTATTATGTAATCAACATTCTATATAAATGTCGTCATAAATGTTTTAACAACGGTAAATGAACACTTTATTATTCAATAAAAAAATGATTACTAGTACTATTTAACAAATCTCACAAACGCTTCCATATCCATATATATATTTGACATGTAATCATATAGATGAAAGAAATATTGGTGAAAAAGAATATGCTATTGCTATATAAACTCTTCGTGCACGATCGATCGTCACGGGGATTTTTGTCAGTGGTTGGTGAATATAAATTTCGTCTTCAACGATGCTTAATTTTAATTTTTAGTAGACATTAGAATGTGATCATTTTACAAGTGCAATCATCTTTAGACCTGCCAACAAAAAACACAATCATTTCTGGGACAAAAACATGAGGTATGAAATTTATTTAAAACAATTTTGGAGAAAAGTTCCTCATTTCATGATATATTGATAATATATGAACAGTGGATAATTTTATATTTTCTTACGTAAAAATATGATACCTACGACTAACTAATTCCCAAGAGTTATCTCGGGAGGTTGCCTAAGGGCTAAAGAGGCGTTTCGATTGTCTTCTTTTAAGCTAAAATCCATAAGTTGGTCATACCGATGGTTTTTAGCTTATTTTTATTATTTTTTTGGCAGTAAATGTTTTAAAGCATTTCTGTCTTTTCCATACACGTTTAAAAGAGAGTGAAAAGTTTTTAAAAGAGAGTGAAAAGTTTTTAAAAGAGAGTGAAAAGCCAAAAACTATCTAAAATAAGTCAATCCAAGCACCTTTTAAATCCATAAGCATACAACCATTGTATTTCCCAACCAATATGAGATTTTAACTCACTTTTACACCTTATATTATCCCATAGAAAAGAAAATGAAATAATAATTGTATTGTATGCTTCAATTGATAAAAGCAAATGCCGAAATTTTCATCGGTTGTGTCTTTTGGGAACAATTGTTTATTATATAGTGCTGTTTTTATTTCTTTTGCAATTTATGAACGGCCTTATTCTAAAGATTTTTTTTGAGCTAACTGAAAATCTTATGAAAAAATGTTAAGCTATTGTCTAAAAAATCCTAGATGTTTGTTTGAATGCCATAGTTGGAACAACACCCAAGCCTAACCCTCGAATACGGCCTGGATGTTCGGGACCGAGTACTATGCCAAGAGCATCATTAGGTGAAACTTCGACAATAATTTCTTCAATTTTCTCCTGTGTAAAAGAAAAACAAGCATACTATTGTGTCAAATACTAGTTGATGACTCTATGAAGATAGAGGGACCATGTATCTTTGTATTACAAATTTCCAGATTGTACAATTTGGTATTGTCTTCAAATGCTATTGTCTCGAGACTTGGTTATAATTAATTTTAGAAGAAATATGAATGGAAAAGGCTGCAACCAAGTAGATACTTGAAGATTTACAGTGAATTGAGTGTTATTTAAAGTGAATTGAGAGCTTACCGTGATTTGAGCTTGATTTATTGAGTGATTGAGAGCTCAATATCCTTCAGCCCACCAAATTAGTAATTGAGCGATTTAAGAGTGACTTTCTTTCTTTGAAGTAAGAAAGTGAGGAAGTAAATAAGGAAATAAGAATAAAATAATTTGAGTAATTAGCAATTTAAATGGCTGTCAACGCCCAAATTAGGCAAATTGTTTTTCTTTGCATTTGAGTAATAAATATTTAATATTCTAATAGTTCATAATTATTAAGGAAAGGAGAATAATAATTAAATATACTAAAATAGATGAGAAAATTTAAATGTAAGGAAAAGATGGTAATAAATATAGTTGGACAAATTATACTATTATTTAATAAATAAATGAGTAAATCAAAGGATATAATAATTTTGTTGGGTGAGTTTTAAATTTTTAAAAATATTAGTGGCGGTTGAAACCGTCGTAATTTAAGTCAGAACCACCGCTACTAAAATATTTAAAATGACGTATTATAAACCGTCGTATTATTTTATATTTGTGGTGGTTCTTGGAAACCGCTGCAATATTTTCATTTTTTTGTAGTGGTGTTTCTTAAGACTCAAAAAACTTGAAAAAATATGTTAAAAGATAAAAATTATGAAAACGTATAGGTAATATTTAGAAATTATACCAAAATAAACACTTTAATGTATAAAATAAATTTTAAAAATTATATATATAATGTCGAGGCTGGTTGGTTTCGGGTTGACTTATTTTAGTTAAAACCAAAGCAACCCAAGTATAATTGGATTTTTTTCAATACCAAACCAAGTCAAATCAAATCATTAGTTGAATTTATTTCGATTTGCAATTTGGTTCGGTTTTTAACACCCCTACTTCCTACTCACAGCTTTGGGCCCATATTCGAAACCTCCTCCTTCTTTTTTCTTGGGCCATTGTACACAGTCGCTATATTCAGTATTGGGCTTTTTACATTTATTTCGCAGAAGCATCATGTTCAAGCACATTATGACCAAATATATTCTTTATTTTCACAACTTTCATTGGTTCTCAAGCCGAAAAAGAATAATAGTAGCATTCATTTTTCCGCCCAAAATTGAGATCGTGACTGAGGAGAGATACTCTCCAAAGAGAGACCCGAACGGAATGAAGTTATACAAATTATTCAAAGTGCAATGATGTACTTCTAGTGTACGAGAAAACTCAACATTATTTTCATCATGAAAACTTAAAAAAGATTTGACTTCTCCGTATAAGAAAAAAACACTCAAGTATATAAGAGTGGAAAGCTGAAAATTGTTCGACAAAACTTTTGGTCAAAAACGCGTTGAAAGGTCAAACATTGAAATTGGACCCAAATATTGGATATTTACGGCAAAAAATCTGATTTTAACCAACCTCATTATGTACTTTAATTTTCCATTTGAGAAACAAAATTAAATGCAGAGATACCAAGAGGGAGGTCAACATATTCAATTTTCTAGAAAATCTAGTTGAGATTCCAATTACTTTAGTGGTTGACTTGGAAAAGTATAACACTCAGCCTGTCCCAAATTATTCATAGTTTTTTTTTCCGGAAGAACTTATTTATAAGTCAAAATTGAATTAAATCAACTTAATATTTTGTATTTAAAATATATATTTAGATATTATACAACAAATTCTACAAGTTATGACTTTTTCTCATATTGATTTCAAAAAAAAAATAATTAAAATATTAGTCAAAGTTCATATAATTATATTATAAAGTTATGAAACATGAAAACTAATATAATAGAAGAGAATATTTTCATTCATTACCTCCACTATAAACCATGAAGCAATCTATTGACTTTTGGTTTTGAAGACCAAAAGTCAGATATAATTTGCATGTCACCCGACTTTGCTTAATTTTCTTCTTAGTATTTTACAAAAAAAGCTAGATTTAAGGTTTTGATTTAGTGTTTGACGATAGAAATTAAAATTTTCACCAAGGAGATTTATAAATTCTAAAGAAGTGAACACACTAACTAAAAAAATTAATGAATAATTTTAATCATAATTAAACACCGATAAAATGTTTTGTTGTGGTCAACATATGGCGCACAACTTGCAACCAAACTTTGCTTGAGGCTTGGCGGCTACTTATTGTCAGATCGGTGTATATATCATTAGAGACAAATTATTCCCCATATGTAAATAGACCATTCAACCACCTATCTTATCTATATGACTACATATACCTAAGTTTTTCTCATGTTGATGTACAATCATATCAAGATAAGGTGTTTGGTTTGAGGGAATTTTTTTTCAAATAAAATGTTCTTTTTGAAAATTATTTTCTAGAAAATAAGTAATTTTTAATTCATTAATTGGTGTTTGATAAGTAAGCAAATTAAAAATATGATTTGAAAAGTATTTGTGTATATATATATAATCTAAGCGATCGTTGAAGAGTCATGAGAGGATAGAAGTGGTGCTCGAGGGGAGGGTTGTTTGGGATAAGAAGGAGATAATAAGCATACAATGTTATTTATGAAAAAGAAGAAGAAGGTAGATTTACCTTTACAATTAGAAATGTGAAAATATATGTTGATCCACTTAATTAATTGGGTGAAATTTTTAAATAAGATCATGCATTTTAAGACAATTATAAATTTTGAAAGACATTGGTCTCGACAAATAAAAGCAAGACAACGAGCAGTGACATGTCATGGTGGAAATATGCCTACCGAATTTCGAATCAAATCTTCTTTTGTCTCCATTTTTATAAATTTTCCATTTGTCACTCAACGACGAAAAGGTGAACCTGACATTAAATCCTTTTATTCAAAAAGTCTCACTTGCGACGGTGTTAAGATCACATCCATTTTGAAAATGTATGCTATACAAATAAAAGTGTCAAACAAGAATCGTTACGTTTCGTCGGTTTATATGTTCCTAAGCCAACTTGGAGAATAATATCTAGGAATATCATGGTGTATAAGTAACGACTATCAGATAATTGGGTTTTAACATCCAACAATAAAAGGCTTAAGTATTTTAATATCGTCTTTTAAAGGGTGTTTGAATAAACCATTCAATCTTTAATCATTTTAAATTTATTTAGGCATATAATTAGTAAAAGAGGTGTTTTTTTTTGTGAATTATATTGATGCTCCTCTCCGCCCAATCTGTATGAGATAGAATATATCATATTTTGAACAGAATGATAAAGGGGCTTCTATAATCATCGATCATAGAAATAGAAATGAAACATTAATTCTTACCAACTTAATCTTTGTAACTCCTCGCAACAAACATGAACCATTTCATGACGCATGTATCCGAATAGTCCAAATATCGATAGTTCTTGACCTTTCGATCAGAAAACAACGTTGATAAAGAAGTATAAATATACTATTTTGTTGTAGGGAGTATTGTAAGTTTCCAAGTAAATCTATTATATGAAAACACATTTAAATTTTATTCATACACATTATTTTTATATGGTGGACCATCGTAGCTATGAAGTCGAAAAATAATGAGTGGAAAGTCCAAGTTTGAACGTGTTTATATTCCAAAATAAATATAGCGGCAATTGTACAATTCGTAAGTCTATATTCTTCAACGACTTTAGCTTATACGCCACTTAAATTTATATCATGAATTATAATTATTATTCTAGAGACTTCTCACCAGGATACTTTTGCTTTTCTTCCTTTTTCTTGGACAAATTTATAATTAACTTAAGAATTGTTATAATTGCTTACGTAGTTCATGAAGTAGAGCTAATTAATCTAAAGTTTGTTCCAAATAACGTGTTGACTATGTGAGCTGACACGATACTTTAATAATTTGCTTTGAACATAATTACAATTTAGCAAATAGTCAAATTTAGAGAAACGTCTAAGGTAATATTTTACTATATTTCATAATCCTTATCAGTTGATTAGAAGTATTTCTTACTACGATGTTTAAAATCGATAGATCACCATTTATGAGTAAGGGTTCCGTTAATATATGGCCTAAATTAAATTAGTTTTACAAGGAAAATTTTGATTCAAAATCATATATACTGAGATACGTGACTGGTCGTAAAAAGTTGGTGGCGTAAAATTACACAACATGCAGTAATTTATATGGTGTGACGTTTTGTAGTTTCTAGATGTCATGAGTCATGACTTTTGCTCTAAAGGAAGAAACAAAATAACTCTTGGAAAATATAATATATACTATTGATATTCTATTTATTATCTAAATTCTTTTTAGTCTAGCTAAATTGACACATGAAAAATTATGTTAAAAGATATTTTTATTTAAATATATATTTTTTAGGGAAACTTTTGCAAATAGTCACTATAATAAACTTAATTATGTTTTATAGCTATAGTTTGCATATTTACGACTGTAACTACAATTTAAACTGTCTCGTTTGTATAATTCGCGGGTACATTTGCATAATTCAATTATTTTTGTATAAACTCAAAATAACGAATTTATACAATTACAAACATCAAAAGTGTAAACAGTTATACAAATTATATTATACAAATTCTGAATTATACAAAAGTTACACAAATTATATTATACAAATTTTGAATTATACAAAAGTTATACAAATTATATTATACAAATTCTGAATTATACAAAACTGAAAAAGCTAAGCCACGTAACTATAGCTAAAAGTAGGTCGTGAATTGTAATTAAAACAAACTATAACTATGTTAACTAATTAACTAGTATATGTTTGCTTATACGCGTAATTTTCCCTATTTTTTATGACTATATATAACGCATAATTTTCCCTATTTTTTATTTGATATATTATATATAGTCATAAAAAAGTAAATAAGATAATAAAAGTGTAGTAAGCCTTGAGTGAATTGAGTTATAACAATATTTTAGCATAACTCATTTTAACCTTAATAACTCTTAAGCAAATCGGTATAGCATGGATGAAATTGAGATTCACATTTGGAGTTTTGTGCGATAAGAAGGTGCCATTTACTTAAAAGCAAGTATTGTAGAGCAGTAGCTAGATTAATTATGCTATATGGCATACATTGTTGCCCAATCAAGAACTCCCACGTCCTGAAATTAAAAGCTGCACAAATAAATATGTTGTTATGGGTATGTGGGTATTCAAAAAACAAATTAATTTTTTTTGGTGGAGGACAAGATGCAGAAAGCGAAATTGAGATGGTTCATACATATAAAGAGAAAAAGTATGGATGCCCAATCTGGAACTATAGAGGTTGGCTATGAATGGTTAGAACGAGGTAGATGCAGAACAACGGGGCATTCAGTGAGATGATTAAACATGACATGATTTTAGATAAGAGATTGTGGAGAACATGTATGTAGTTGTAGTATTTCTCAGACAATTATCCGTCGTTTGATTTCTATTACTATGTATCTTTTGTGTTTTGTACTTCGATTATTACTTTATTTTGTTGCAGTTACTGCCCTATCTCTATCTAATGTTTTGTTACTATCTAATATTTATGTTCTTTTGTTACTTTTTTGGGATTATTTTTTCTTGAGTCGAGGGTCTATCTGAAACCATTTTTTTTTTACTTTTGATGTAGAAATAAGATGTGTGTATATTCTATTCTTTCCAAATTCTACTATATGAGATTATAGTGAGTATGTTATTGTTGTTGTAACTTTTAAGCGACTTAATAATTTATTTATTAATTAATTTAATTTAAGTCATTCAAATTCAATTCAACTAACTCATTCGATAAGTTGAATGTACTAAAATGTCTTTTGATCTTATAATTTTAAATATAACATGTGAAAATTAAAATTAAATATGAACATTATTTTAAAACGAATTAAAAAAGTGTTGTGTTCGAAAGTGATTATACGTCATGCAGAATCTTATAATTACAAATCATATGATTGATAAATAAGATACAAAAAAACATACTAAAAGCATATTTTGGCCAAGCTGCCTACACATTCTAAGCTAATATTAAAAATAGCTTAAACATATTTGGAGAAAATCTCTCTATAAACAAGACTCTGAAAATATTATATTGTGGATGTTATTGTTATTTTATATGAGAATAAACCAAATATGAAAAAAATAATATATTTTTCTTCAAGCAATTTATGATAATACTTTGAGTTTCTTTTAAGGAAAAAATAAAACTCAAAATATAATAAAAAATTAAAGCAAAAAACCCTAACAAAAGAAAAATAAGACAAATAATTGAATCGAGAGAGAACAAATATACCAATTAAGCAATTTATTCATGAAGCTGCCTTTTTCAATTCTTTCTGCCAAGTAGGATCCTTCTGCACCATCCACCTCCACGCCACCCACCCACCATTTTTATTTTAATACCCCCAAGAATCGAACAACAGTTCATTTCATTTTCTTTGATATTCAAAATTATAAAGCACAACACATATTAACTTCCCCGGTCCAGTCCATAATTAGTATGAGATATGGGCAATTTTATGAAGCAAGAATCTCCTGTTCTTAGTTATCTTCTCTTTGTGTTTCTCTTCACATGTTCTTCTTTAATTGACAAATCAGTCGCACAGCCACCAACTACTGGAAACGAGTTTCAATATGCAAGGCTCAGTCCCCCTTTGGCAATTATCATAATTGTTCTTATTGCTGCGCTTTTTTTCATGGCTGCTTTTTCTATTTACATTCGACACTGCACTCAGCCTTCTGGCATGAGCGGCAGCGTCCGACGAGCTCTATCCATGCGCCGCCGTGCTGCGGTGGCTCGTGGACTAGATGCAACGGTTATTGAGACTTTTCCGACTTTTACTTATGCTGAAGTGAAGGATCACCAAATTGGTAAAGGAGCTTTGGAGTGTGCTGTTTGTTTGAACGAATTTGAAGATGATGAAACGCTGCGTCTAATTCCAAAGTGTGATCACGTTTTTCATCCCGAGTGTATTGATGCTTGGTTGGAATCACATGACACTTGCCCTGTTTGCCGTGCTGATCTCAACCCTCAACCGGATGAACCGCCGGTTCAAGTTCCTCAGTTGATCCCAGATGAACCGGGAACTGAACAGCAACAGCAAAACGATGAAGTTTCAATTCGCATAGCAAGCGACGACGAACAAAGTGAACAAGTACAGCAACAAGAAGAAGGTTCTGTTAAATCGACGGTGAAGAGGAATTTGAGCTTCAACGTGCCGAACCGGGTTCCCAAGCAAGAAGAAGGCGGTTCAGTTAAATCAGGAGTAAAGAGAAACTTGAGTTTCAACGTGCCAATTCAACCACCGAGATCAATTTCCATGAGGCCAAGGATATTCAGCAAATTCAGATCACATTCAACCGGTCATTCACTAGTACTACCAGGTGAGAATTTAGACCGGTACACTCTCAGACTACCGGAGGGCGTTCGGAAAGAGGTAATGAACCGTGCACTATTGAACCGGGCTAAAAGCTTTGGAGGCACCTTACCAAGAGATACAAGCTCCAGAAAAGGATACAGAACCGGCACCGGAGATGGAAGCAACAGGGGTTCTAGATCTAACAAAAGGATGGAGTGGTCTGAACCGGAACCTAAATCGGACCGGTGGATTTTCACCATGGCACCACCATTCTTTTCAAGAGGCTCATCAATGAAATCACCCAGAGTTGGAGCTGAAGCCGGCGAGGGTTCCACCTCAGGGAGTATGAGAACCGCCGTCAAATTGCCGTCGTTTAAATGCTTGGAACCAAAAGGCGATGAAGCCTCATTTATGTCAACTGACTCGGCTCGACCGCCGGTTTAGTAAGCCGGTTCGAAGTAAAACCGTAATAATTTGAAGTCGGCAAGTAAATTAAGGACTTTTCATGGGCTATGGAAAGGGGAACGTGCTTTTCATGATAGATTGGGCCCCCGCCTTGAATTAACAAGCCCAAAGTTGACTTTAAATTTTATTTTTTCTAGAAAAACATTTTTGTTTTTATTTTTTTGTTATATAAATGAAAAATCTTAAGTTTTTTTTTTCTTTTTGGTTTTAAAGATTTTGTGCATAACTGCATATCAATAGTTGATGCAAGTGTAACCAAAAAAGCACTTGTAATTTTATTTATTTTTCCTTATTGGATAATGTCCTATGATGATGTAAGTATGTGTATTTCTTTTTTTGATGTCATTGTCTTATGCAATTTTGATGAAACAGAAATCTAAAGGAAAAAGCACAGGTGTCCGATTGGATTAACTTATTTTTAGCTGTTTTTTATTTTTAAATAGTTTTTAGTTTTAGAGATATTTGAAAAGGTTATAAAGATTAAAAAAAAGGCAAATTACAGAAATCACATACTTTTAAGGCAAAATTATAATGTATCCCTTAAAAGTTTATAATTACAGAAATCCCTCAAAACGGATACAATATTATAAGCGCTGATACATTAATCTGATGTGCGAGATATATTAATTGTTAAGTAAGATACATTACATGTTATACATGATACACTAATCTGATGTACATTTTATACATGATACACTAATCTATTGTACATTTTATACATGATACACTAATCTGATGCGCGAGATACAATAATATAAGTGCGCGAGATACAATAATATAAGCGAGCCGATACATTAATCTGATGCGCGAGATAAACTAATCTGATGCGTGAAAATGAGGGATTTTAGAAATTTATAAAACTTATAGGGAGATAATGATAATAAGTAAACTAAAAGATGGGATTTCTGTAATTTTTCCCTAAAAATAAGTCAAAAGGTAAAAAGTAAGATATCATCTGTTTATGACTTTTAACTTTTTGACTTATATGTGAACTTTTTATAAACCCATTCAAACAGATCGTGAGATTGTTTTCTTTTTTCTTTCTGTTTGTTGTTCAAGATGATAGATTTTGGTAATGATTTCTTATTGTGTTGTGGTTAACTAAGACTGGTTCAAATTCAGATTAAGATTATGATTAGATGCAAATTAAGTTTTGCTCGATGATTGCGATCTATTTTAATTAATATTAGTGGTCGTAAACATTATTCTACAAGTATAATTTAGACTAAAACTTCACATAACTTTATAAAAATGGTATAGTCAAAGTCTCGTTCCCCACAGATTTGAGAGAAGACCTAAGACATTGATTTCGTAATTGAATAGTTACAACTAAGTTTGGCATATTAATTAATACAATTTAAATATTAGTTTATAAAGGACATAAGAATTTAGTTGAGATTTTAAATTTATGGATTCTAGAAAATGATTTATGAATCAAATATTTATACATATTAAATGAACTTTTTAATTACAAATATTGCGACGTGTAATCTGAATGTTAGCTCCATCCTTGTGAACACAACATATCTTTACTTTTAAACAATTATATATATTACCATTTTTAGTATTTTATACCATATATTAATATATTATTTAAAAATACAATTAGATACCCACATTCCTTAAAACTATTATTGATTAATTATCTGCTTAAATAACTCTTTCACTCCAAATCAACTACTATCTCTTAATTCTCTCCTCCCATGTTTATCACTCAATTATGTCTCCTCCTTTCTGATTCAAAAATTTCACCTTACAATTTCATTTCAACAATAGTTAATCTACTCTCTTCTTCTCAAGATATCATCACCACAAATTCTCCTGAACTCAAATATTATTTTGTATTGTTCATTTATCACGAGTTCCAATCACAATAACCGTTACAGAGAAAACTTTCAATTCATAGTGGATCTTGATTGTTTGTCTCCGAAAGAAATGGATCTTAGTTTTGATTATGTTATGCCACATCACAAAAGGATCAAAGGGAATATTGTAGAGAGTTTTTGTTTGCTGGTGTTCTTCTAAGACTTTCTTTGGTTACTGTGATATGGATGTGGTAGTACCAATATTACTTTGATATAGCCCTTGAAACATGTGTATCCAATAAGTAGTAATCTTAATTAAGATCTGAGTTGTATTTTTAGTAATGGGGTATCTGAACATGTATATGTATCCACTATTAAATTTCGGATACATGAATTTTAACAACACAATGATATTAATGATACGACAGATACTCTACAATCGTGATTGGTTCATAGATTCATGTGTTTCAACTACATTTCATATTTAGATACACATAATTAAATGTATATGCTTATTATGTATTTGAGATACATATTTTTGGATATAACATATGAAATTTAGATACACATAATTAGATGTATATGCTTCTTCTTTTTGTATATTCCATATTTAGATACACATAATTAGATGTATATGTTTACTATGTATTCGAGATACATGGTTTTGGATATAACATATGCATATGATACTTGATACATCAAATTCATACTAGATACATATAAAAGATACATGAAATTAATATTAGATAT
>JAJOOO010013623.1:0-10965 GCA_029582685.1 Solanum piurae | reverse complement strand
TACACTGAATAAAAAGCTTCAAGTTCAGGGGGGTAATGAACACTTTTGCCTTTTAAAAAAGTAACAAATTGATAGATAAATCCTAAAAGGTGTTAAATAGATAATAATTCATATCTTTAATATAGGAACATATCTTAGTAAAGAGTTTTAAAACGGGTTGAAATTGGAGATTGAATTGAGCTCAATTGAGGATTCTCTTAAAATGGGTTAGGCTTGAATGAGTTGAGATTGAACGCAATTCAAATTATCTTGAGCCTAACCCTTAAAATTCTGGGCGGGTTGGGCGGATTACTTATGTTTGGGTTCATTTTTGACACCCTTGAGTTTGACAATCTTGTTTCCATTCCAGAAATTCCATGCCTTAAGAACGAAGGCATTGACAAAATAATAACAAATTGAGCTACGGAAAGTTGACGTTTCATTCTCCAAAACTATAATTCTATAAACATCTGATTTTTCTGAGAAACTTCCTTCCATTTGCCTGTTCAGGCACCATGTCACCACAACATCATATAATAATTTTGAATGGTTACTAATTGTCTTATGTTAGACAACGAAATATCGAAAATAATATAAGAACTAACTTTATCCAACAACCCCACTCGTTATCTCCTTTTTAACCAAGAAATAGAGAGAATGATACACTGATGTGGGTTGTCAGCACAATCCTTCCAATGCCCAAAATCTGAAATTTTATGGTACAGTTTTTCATCCAAAAAAAATGTTGCTTGCATTCAAATCTTCTCAATGAATAATCTTTAGTCTAAATTTTTGTGAAGGTAAGACTCCTCGGTCTATTCCTTCAATGACGATCACACGTTGACTCCAATGATCATGCGACTCTTCCTCTTTAAGGGGTGAACTTGAAACTAATAAATAGAAATGTATGAAATTAATAATTTCAAATCAAATTATCAGTTAGAGAAGCATCCAATCTTCTTTTGGCATGTCTTCATAGACCAGCATTTTCTTCCTGTCTTCAGAGTCAACTGGAATGCAAAGCTTACTCCAAGTCCCGATCCACAACAACAACTATGCCTCAGTTCAAAACAAGTTAGGGTCGGCTATATGAATCCTCATTTCTTCATTCATTTAAGTCCAAATCATACCATCATCATACTAAAATTGTGGAAACACCAAGATTTTTTTTTCATGCTACTTGTTAACAACATTGAGTATGAACTCTTCCCTTATTCTTGCTTAGATACGGATTTTGTAACCAAACAATGGTGTTTCAATTTTCTATTTATTTATTAATTGGGGTCCTTTTTACAGGTGGGTACTGAGCATAAAAGAAATTTGTATTTTGAACTCCAAATTCAGATATGGAATACCCTTTGGTAACGAAACTAACTTGTTAATCTCATGACTGAAATTCTCACTGCTAAAGGACTCAGCTCGGTTTAAACTTCTCTTGGATTCTAAATGTAAAATCACATACAAGAATAATTACTGGAAATGAATAAGATATATGCCTACACCAAAATTATATGATCTCTATCGTGCTTCCATAATAGTAATGCTAACATCGTTCACAGAGACTTGAATTCTAGAGGAGCCTTTCTTGGAAGGGGTCGGTCTTGTTGTAAATGCAGGTTGTTTAGGACTTGGTAAATCATCAATTTCCCGGGTGAGCATAGACAAAACTGTGGAGACATTTGGCCTGTCTTCTGCATATTCTTGCACGCATAATAGTCCAACAAGTACACATCTATGAATCTCCTTTTTGAGCTGTAGTTCAATTATCTTGGGGTCAACCAATTCAACAATCTTATTTTCGTTCCACAACTTCCATGCCTGAAGAGCAAGAGTATTGACTATGAAAAGTTGACATTTCATATGAAGTGGAGCTTAGTTTTCATAAAAACTTACCCATGCTAGAAGGCTTAATGCACCATCATCTTGGTAAAAGCTAGTGTTCCTCCTTCCACTAATAATTTCCAGTAACAATACGCCAAAGCTGTAAACATCTGATTTTTCTGAGAATCTTCCTCTCATTGCATATTCAGGTGCCATATAACCACTGCATCACATTATAAATTTGAACGATTACTTGTTCTTTTCATTTTAACCATGAAAAATATGGAGAATGACATTCACAAACTTACTAGGTTCCAACAACCCTAATTGTGTTGGCCTGATCTTGGTTGCCTGCAATAATCCTTGCCATACCAAAATCTGAAATTTTAGGGTTCAGGTATTCATCCAACAAAATGTTGCTTGCCTTTAAATCCCTGTGGATAATCCTTAGTCTTGAATCCCTGTGAAGGTATAGGAGGCCTCGACCGATTCCCTCAATGATGATAACACGTTTGCTCCAATCAAGGAAGTATTCCTCTTCAGAGTGTGCACCTGTAAATACATTGAAAATGTATCAGTTCGAAATTTTTTCTTTTTTAGTTAGACAGTACGGAATATAAAGAAAAGGAAATAAAAGAAAAAGAAACCAACCAAAGAGATAGGCATCCAAGCTTCTTTTTGGCATGTATTCATAAACCAGCATCTTCTCCCCTCTTTCTATGCAGCAGCCAAGGAGTCTAACAAGATTACGATGCTGAAGTTTGGAAATCACCACAACCTCATTCATAAACTCTTCTTGCCCCTGACCAGAAGACTGTGAAAGCCTTTTCACAGCAATTTCTTGTCCCTCTGGAAGTTTTCCCTGCAGTTATATCGAATGACTTCAATTTCTTTTCTGAAAAAAAGATAATAAAACACTCAATCAAACAAAAAAAAATTACTTTATAAACTGGACCAAAACCACCCTGCCCAAGCTTGCTAGACAGATGAAAATTGTCAGTTGCATTTGCTAGCATGTCAAAGTTGTATATGGTTAGATCTTCAAATTTAACTCTGTAAATGTCATCTTTAGCCAAACTTAGCTTGTAATAGCTTGGAGATAATTTTTTTGATAAGAGCTCACGCTTTCTCTTCCTTCCTGATTCAAAATACACATTGAAAGATCAAAATCATTTGTCTGATTAAAGCTACTGTAGTTAAGCTTGATACCTACCTCTATGTTTAGCCAACAGTTTGCAGGAAATGTATCCCAAAATGGCAATGACTATTGAGCAAATTATTGGAACTATGATCCTGATGGCTACTTTATTGCTCTTCTTTTGTTCTGCATTTCAAAGCAAGTGTTCATTATTACAATTGCATTTCGACATGCAGAGAACAAGTAAACATACATGTTTCAGTAAGCTAAAGAATGCAAACCTAAGTGTAAAGAGGTACTACCTTGTTCAGTATATGCAAGGCGAATGAATAAATCAGCCCCACCCTTGGAGAACTTCTGAGAATCAATTAAGCTCCCTTCCCAATGCATACACCCTATGCCTGTGTAGTATGAATAAGCTATGCAGGAGAAATTTCTCAAGCAATCACTTTCACAGTCTTCTTTGGCTGAAGGTACCCAAATAGCGGAATCCGGCACTTTCATTGACTGCAACTTCAAAAACCAATCTTGCTTACCTTGCTCAACGTTAGAGTTGTTTCTTTCTTTCTCTAACACAGTCTTTCTGATGCATCCATTTGTCCAGTTTCCTTTGACCCACTCCTCTTGATTTTTTGGTTTAAACCCTTGCAAACAACTACAAATTGGTGAACTTTCAGAATCACAGCTTCCAAAAGGTCCACACTTTCTATAAAAATCACACTCATTTGAAGGAGTTGCCCATGTGACTTCCCACTCATTCTTCCTAGCATATAAATCTTTTTGTTGCAGAAATCCTGTTGAGTTCAAAACTAAGTACATAATGTCATCACCTTGATATGCATATGAATAGTAGAAGTAGGTGGTGCCCATGTTGTCATTTACTAGCTCAAATCCACTGAAATAGAAAGAAGTCATGTTTGGTACTCCAGTAAAAACCTGTTTATCCCATGGACCGCTACGCCAATGAGGTAAGCCATTCTTCCATATGAAAATCTGAGGAATTTTTTCAGTTTGAATACCAGCTGAGAAACTCCCATCAGATGGATCTACAGGACTTCTCCATGATTTCAACAGATTTGTGGTGTTAGTACTCTTATCAGTGCCAAGTTTCATTTGCTGCAAGTAGGAATCTGAAAGATCACTAAAACTTTCCCATAGAACCCTCTCACTGGAGTTGTCCTTCAAAACTAAGTTTCCAGTATCCAAGAGCTGGGCTGTAGAATTTCTCACACCTGGTGAAATATTTGATGACCATACACTCCTCCCCTGTCCATTCAAGATTACAAGATTGCCATCTTCTGATATTGTTACTCTTCCACTAGAATCTTGTAAAGGCTGGTCTCTGTTGGCTACCCATATAACAGATTGTGATTTCATATTAAACATGATACCAACATAACGATTCGCCGAATTCTCAGGACTAAAAAACCCCAATTTGAATGTTTTGTTATTAGAGACTAAAGTTTCTGAATCTTGCAGGAACTCATTGATACTAATGGAGTCTGATGAAGCATTTGTTATATGAAAAAACAGAACAAGAAAAGCACACCAAAGAAGTATCTTCTTACAGCTTAAGCTCAGCTTCATTTCTTATCAAGTTTTCTTCTCCCAATAAGCACTAGAATTGTAGTTATCATCTGAAATTGATTTTCCTATAGTTGCAGTATTTGTTGATATTTTCTCACTGTTTTCTCAATAGTATCATTTTTCGTCTTAATTTGCCAACAACTATCTGGATCAGATGCCTTGATTGACCCGTTCTGTTACACTTGGGTGATAACTACAATATTTTATCATTATTATTCAACTTAGGATGGTAAGCAAACCACAACAGCGTTATGGAGACATCCATACTAATTAGAAATGTCAACAATATGATGTTTCATGGTCAATTTTAAGCTGTCATAACATAGGATTTGTCAGTATTTAGATTCAACCTCTTTATTTGAACATGTAGTTCAAATGTCAAGTTATTAAGAAAGATATATTATTGAATTAGGCAGTGGGCAGAAAGATCCTTCACCTAGAATAAGATTGTCTACATAATCTCTACACCATTATATGACATAGGTTAGGCATCTTCCTGGAAAAGGCCATTTAAAAGCCAGTTATGTTATTGGGTTATGTTTGAATAGAGAGGTAAGGTAATGGTCACTAATGCTTCATTTTGTTTCCCCTTTTTTTTGGGTGTGTATTTGACCAAAATCTTACAACAAAAAAAAAGTGATGTGCATCACGAATTAGATCGCGAATAATAGGACACTATAGTTCCTATTAAGCCAATTGACGTCATTCAAGTTTCCAATCTAATTGGTCATGCTGGAGGATCAACTGATAGTAGACAAAAAGGGTTGTTACAATTTAAGTTTTTGAGTATGTTCCGATGTCACTTTATGATTGGATTCCCGATCTGCTTGATTTTCTGTACACTAGCTAGGGAAATTCATGTAGATGGACAAATTTGCAAGAAAATGTAGTTTGATATACTTGAACTATTTGAATTGAGCAAATATCACAATAAAAAATTACTACTACAAGACTTCAACCAATTAAAGTGATAAGGATGAAACTTTGAACATCTCTTTTCCTAATTTGTTTGTTACAAAATTGCTTTTGTATAATTAGAAGAACAGATGATAAAATCATAATTGAGTATTCTGTGAATTTCTTTCCCCAGGCAGATAATTCATTCGGAGGTTTGGTATTAATAGACCTCATATGAGCATTTGATCTAATATGAACAGTGACTAAAAGTTGATTAAATTCCTAAATTTTATTGAACTCTGGAGATGTCAAACAAACACGGTACAGAAGCTTGAATGAAGGGATTAGATCCACCTCCGCCTCTGAATTTGGTAGTCGGACATGAAAAGATGAATTACAAGAACAAATGTCCTTTCCGGAGATTACAAAAGGTCAGTATTTTCCTCTTACTTTTAATCTGCCTAATTTTTATGATTTAATAGCAATATTAGCAAATGGGGGAGCGTTGTGATTAAAAAATGTCGCTTAAAGTATGACTTTTAGCCATGGGAAGGAATTGCTCGGCAATTCATCAATAACAATGTTGCTGCTCCTTTTTTTTTTTTCCTTTTTGTTGTTTATGTTGCCGGGAATTGGCTGAAGCCAGAGGGGCCTCGAACTCCAAGTTTTGATCTTACTCATAAGAAATATAGTTTTCCTTGGAAAGATAACTCTTGATCTAATGTTCTGCATTAAGTATATAAAATATTCGCATCGATATATGAAAGTATCTAGAGTATGTAAAAGAACTTGGATATAATACTCATTGTTTTAATGTTAATAGGTTGGAAGAGTAGATTATTTCACATATTATTACCAGTTTGTAGAATGCTTATCTCACTCTCATAAGTTTACAATCCAAAAATCAGATTACAAATGCAAGAATATTACTAGGATTCTTCATTATAATATTTAGTAAAGGCATCAGCAGAATAATAGGTATATTAACAATTCTAAGGAAAGGAGTAATCCTTGTTTGAATTTTGAAAAATTTACATGCTATCTCAGAAGGTTTCTTGTCGTTTGTTACCTGTGATACTGCAAATATTCTTGGGCTAACATGACTTGAGTTCCAAGAACAAAAGTGGTGCAAGATTTCACATCATTTCAGAAATTTCTGATGTGAATTGGATGCATGTTCCCCTTTCCTACAGGCTTCCCTGTTGATTTGGTGACCCTCCAACCACGCTGTAAGAATGCCTTTGTCTAGAAAAGTTGTTCATCTTCAGAGTCAGCTGTAATACAAAGCTAACTCTAAATGATCTCAATCCGTGGATAGGATTCTCTAAATTTCTGCCAACACCTGTTTAGGCTACTTGTTGACAACTCTGAGTTTGAAGTCTAGCTTTGCTTCTTCTTGCTTGGATATGGGTTCTGTTATCAAGCATAAGTGCCTTGCAGGGTTAACTACAATTTTCTCTTGGATTCTTAATGTACTGAGGTAATATTGAGTGGAACCATTATAATAAGAACCAGAAACAGTAATAATTACAGAGAAAAGAATACTATCATGCCGAAATAAAAATCTTATATGCCTTATCGTCCTTCCATAATAGTAACGGTAACATTGTTAACGGAGCCTTGAGACTTGGAAGTGCCTTTTTTGGAAAAGCTCGGTCTTGTTGTAAATGCAGGTTGTTTAGGACTTGGTAAATCATCAATTTCCCTGGTGAGCATAGACAAAATTGTGGAGACATTTGGTCTGTCTTCTGCATATTCTTGTACACATAATAGTCCAACTTGTACACATCTCACCATTTCCTTTTCAAGGTGCAGGTCAATTATCTTGGGATCAACCAATTCCACAATCTTATTTCCAATCCAACACTTCCACACCTGAAGAGCAAGCACATTGACAAAACATTGGAAACTTGAACTATGAAAAGTTGACATTTCATATGAATTGGAGCTTAATTTTCATAAAAACTTACCAATGCTAGCAGGCTTAATGCACCATCATCTTGGTGAAAGCTAGTGTTCCTCCTTCCACTTATAATTTCCAATAACAATACTCCAAAGCTATAAACATCTGATTTTTCTGAGAATCTTCCTTCCATTGCATATTCAGGTGCCATGTAACCACTGCATCATGTTATAATTTTGAATGTTTACTTGTGTTCTTTTCATTCATGAAAAGATAAAAGGGAAAGATACAAGAACTTACTAGGTTCCAACAACTCTGCTTGTGTTGGCCTGATCTTGGTTGCCTGCAAAAATCCTTGCCATCCCAAAATCTGAAATTTTGGGGTTCAGGTATTCATCCAACAAAATGTTGCTTGCCTTTAAATCCCTATGAATAATCCTTAGTCTTGAATCCCTGTGAAGGTAAAGAAGGCCTCGACCAATTCCCTCAATGATGATCACACGTTTACTCCAATCAAGGAACTCTTCCTCTTGTTGTTGTGACCCTGAAAATACATCGCGAATTTGACAAGTTTAAATTAAAGAAAAGCTTGTTTTAGTTAGACTCTATGGAAAATAAAAGAAAACTAATCATAACGAACCAAAGAGATAGGCATCCAAGCTTCTTTTTGGCATGTATTCATAAACCAGCATCTTTTCCCCTCTTTCTATGCAGCAACCAAAAAGTCTAACAAGATTACGATGTTGAAGTTTTGAAATCACCACAACCTCATTCATGAACTCCTGTAGCCCCTGACCAGAAGACTGTGAAAGCCTTTTCACAGCAATCTCTTGTCCATCTGGCAATTTCCCCTGCAATCATATCATATACTTAGATATCTTTTCTTAAAAACAATTACAAGACACTCAATCAAACAAATCCTTACTTTGTAAACTGGACCAAAACCTCCCTGTCCAAGCTTGCTGGACAGATGAAAATTCTCAGTTGCGTTTGCTAAGATATCAAAGTTGTATACAAGCAGTTCTTCCAATTTAGCTTGATTGATGTCTTCTGTTATCTTGTCTTCCTCGTAATAGTTTGGCGATGATTCACTTAAGAAGATCTTACTCATTCTCTTCCATCCTGATTCAAGAGGACAGACATTAGAGATAAAGTGATTTTAATGATTAAAGCTACTATGGATTTTCTAATGTTTCAGATAAGCGTGTTACCTCTGCGCTTAGCTACATATTTGCAGGAAATGTATCCGAATATGGCAAGAATTATTGAGCCTACTGGGATTATGATGGCAATGATTACTTTATATTCTCTCTTTTGATCTGCATTACGAAATAAGTGTCCATTATACATATGTCATTGACAAGCAGAGTTTTATAGCTTATATTATAGTTCTGAAATGCAGGTCTTACCACGCTCAGAGTATGAAAGGCGAAGGAATAAATCTGCCCCACCCATGGAGAATTTCTGAACATCAAGTAAGTTTCCTTCCCAATGCATGCATCCTATGCCTGTGTAGTATGAATAAGCTATGCAGGAAGTATTCCTCAAGCAACCGTTAACGCAATCTTCGTCTGCAAAAGGTACCCAAATAGCAGAATCCGGTACTTTCATTGACTGCAGCTTCAGAAACCAATCTTGCTTCCCTTGCTCAAGGTTAGAACTGTTTCTTTCGCTCTCTAACATGGACTTTCTGTTGCATCCACGAGTCCAGTTTCCCTTTCCCCATTCATCTTCACTTGTCGGCTTAAATCCCTCTAAGCAAGAACAGATTGGTGAGCTTGTAGGATCACAGTTTCCAAAAGGTCCACATTTTCCATAAAAATCACACTCAGTTGCAGGAAATTCCCATGTTACTTCCCAATCATTCTTACTAGGATCCATATATTTCTGCTGCAAAAACCCTGTTGAGTTCAAGGTGAAAAACGTCTGCTCAACCTGATTTGCATATAAATAGGTAAGGTACACGGTGCCCTTGTTGTCATTAACTAGATCAAATCCATTGAGATAGAATGAAGTCATGTCTGGTACCCCAATGAAAACCTGTTTATTCCATGGACCGCTACGCCAATGAGGTTTCCCATTCTTCCATATGGAAATCTGGGGAACTGTTTCAGGCTGAATACCAGCTGAGAAACTCCCAACAGATGGATCTGAAGGACTTATCCATGATTTCAGCAGATTTGTCGTGTTAGTACTTACATCAACGCCAATTTTCATGGTCTGCAAGAAGCAATCTGAAGGATCCCGAAAACTTTCCCAGAGAACCCTCCCGTTGGAGCTATCGTTCAAAACTAAGTTACCAGTATCCAAGAGCTGCGCTGTAGAATTTCTAACAGCTGGTGAAATATTTGATGACCATATACTCCTATTCTGTGAGTTCAAGATTACAAGATTTCCATCATCAGATATTGTCACTCTTCCACTAGAATCCTGTAAAGGCTTCTCTCTGTTGGCAACCCATACAACAGTTGGTGGTTGGACATTAAACATAACACCAACATAACGATTCGTCGAATTTTCAGGATTAAAGAACCCGAATATGAATCTTTTGTCATTGGAGACTAAAGTTTCTGAATCTCGCAGGAATTTATTGGTGCTAATGATACCTGAAGCAGTTGATATAGAAAGAAACAGAACAAGAACAGCTGGAAATAGAAGTATCTCTCTTTTGCTTAATTTCATTGCTTATGAAGGTTTGTTCTTCCAATTTGCATGTGGATTAATTCTGTATAAGCTAAAATGGAGAATACCTATACCTGGAGACTGCAATACTATTTGCTCACACTTCTTTCTCTTTTCGTTATGCTTTGAATGTATCTTTTGTGTTTGTCAGCTGTTGGTGTAGATCAAATGCATTGGCTGAGCCGTCAAGTTGGAATTTCTGCACTTTGATTAATATAAGGTACTTGCCCATTAGCTCACAAAGACTTACCAAACCACATCAAGAGTTTGGAAACTTCTATACTAAATAGGTATGAACATACAATGTCAACAAGTATATTCTCCCCCATGTGAATACAAATGACAAAACTAACTAGTACGTCTCTGTTTCAAGCAAGTTGATGTCGGGTATATGAATCTTCACTAATCATGTTTCTCATTAAAATTAATCTCTAAGTCAACATCAATTATAAAAAAATACAAAAAGTAAATTTGATTTTTTTTATTTTATACTAGTTTATTTTGAAGTAAATTGATTGAACATGGACTTCAATGCTTGATTTGAACATGGTGGTTCAAATGTCAGATGATTAAGAAAGGGTATATTGACTGGACATCCTTCACATCAAATGAGATTGTCAACGTAATCTGTGTATCATAACATAATGTGGGTAGGAAACTTCGTAGGAAAAGGTATGTAAAAGTAAAAAAAAATCGGAAAATATAAATGGCAAGACACCAATTTGTCACGAAATGGCACGAGGAACAAAATGTTGGTTATTTCGAAATTTGTGTGAAAAATTGAGGGTGATTGGGTAATTTCAATAATTTCTTGTACCCAAATTACCCTCAAAAGTAAAATCAAAATCCTTAAAAAGTGCTGGGTCCCATTTCAGAAAATGATTTTCTCTCTCTTCTTAAACGTTTTTTTTTTCCTCTTTCCTACTTTTTTTTTACTTCTTTTTCTTTGACTTTTCTT
>JAJOOO010013622.1:0-11407 GCA_029582685.1 Solanum piurae | reverse complement strand
CAACAATCTCAACAAACATTTTGTCAAAAATTATCTATCTAACATGAAAGGATCAATATACTACATCCTATTACAGACAATCAGTCATGCTTATGCCAGTACCGACCCTTAGCTAACATAAATGAACTATCAAATGCAAATACAATTCCCTCACAACAAAGAAGTCCCTCACACATGATAACTTGGGATGACAAGTACCCTCACGCTCCAAAAGAACTTCCTACAGTACAAATATACATACCATAGGCTTGCCCTCATTTTCAATGCTTCATGATCAAACAAGTGGAATAAGATCACTATTGGAATTTTATTTTTTTGTAATGGCGACTCGTCATCATGAGAACGACCCATCAGGGGCTCCGTGGTGTTACTTGAGTTCAGTTCCTTCTCCTTTTACTATCTTTCATGTACAATTTTTTTACCGGTTCAAACATCACCATACACATCATATCCACATAAACACACTCGAGTTATTGCATTAATCCTTAGTTTGAAACATTTAATGTGCCATGATTTCCTGGAACATCAACACCCTCAACTTAGAATCATTGTTTGTCCTCAAGCGATTAAAAAGAAAAACACTTGATGCTCAAAAAAAAAACCAGATCCCTACTATGCAACAACAATCTCAACAAACATTTTATCCAAAATTATCTATCTAACATGAAAGGATCAATATACTACATCCTATTATAGACAATCAGTCATGCTTATGCCAGTACCGACCCTTAGCTAACATAAATGAACTATCAAATGCAAATACAATTCCCTCACAACAAAGAAGTCCCTCACATATGATAACTTGGGATGACAAGTACGCTCATGCTCCAAAAGAACTTCGTACAGTACAAATATACATACCATAGGCTTGCCCTCATTTTCAATACTTCATGATCAAACAAGGGGAATAGGATCATTATTGGAATTTTATTTTTCTTTTAATGCCGACTCGGGGCTAGGGAGTAGAACATTTGGTTTTATGAGTGACTAATTTACCTAGGTCCTCCAACGTTCTCATTTGCACACAACTTTACTCGAGCGGTTCCGACTATTATGCATTTAGTATATCTCGGCACCTCCTATTTGCTTTATTTTTTAAAACTATTATTAACTTTGAACCATGCACACTAAACCCGTTCAAACAAGTATTGTGGTTTCTTGCCTTCAAAATGGCCAAGAATATGATCCTTTTCTGCTCTTTCTTTCTACTTAGGTAGTACCACCCTCAACTTAGGATTTTGGCCTGAGTTGTGGCATCGTGACTTCGAAGAACCAAGGATACAATATCAAAGAGTGACAAAAAAATTTACTTCAGGCTCAAAAAAGGTTCAAGAGTTCATGATTTCATTTGGTAGTCGTTTTTGGTTTAAGTGGACTTCAAACAAAAATGGCCTAATGATCACTTTTTACCCAGTTATTCAATGACTCTAGCAAGACTACTCAGGCAAGTTATAGCTTCTTATCACTGTGTTAGACTTCATACAAACATCATACTCACATGGCACATGCTTGCACAATAAGTATTTTGGTCAATCGATTCACATTCCAAGATTCTACTGATCAACATACAAGTATCTAAGATGTAGCACCAAGAGTCTAACGATCAAATTTCAGATTAAGGACATCTTATTATTTTCATATAAAACAGAAGATTGAGTTGCTAGTGGCAAATACCCACATATCAAAACACAAAAAAACTGAAAACATTCAAGAATTTCAAAAATCAGAGCCAACCTCCATGCATTCTAACAACAAATGGTAGGTTTACCACATAACCCCCTACCCGACAACATAGACTTTGCCCTCTAAGTAAACAAAAACATGACAAGGCCTGTGAGAAGGGGTAATACCTGCCACGCCCTAGGAATCAGTCATCAGAGTGATGTTGACACCCTTATGAATGGGTGCGCTCTCTGATGTAAAGACTGGGTAAGGATGTCTTCTATCAACATTCAGAGGTCTCGCATTACTCGAGGCATCAAACCTCACTGCATTACGTTGTTGCTGCTCTAAAGTCTCTCTCTCTTTGTTAAACCTCATGGAATCTTTCTGTGCTTTCTTTGCCATCCTCTGTTCTATCTTAGAAAGGTCTACATCCTACTCATCAGCAGACCCCAAGTCCTTCCCCATACTCTTACTGTCCGACGGTCCCTTTAAATCACCACAAATGGCATAAACCGACTGTGTAGAAAGGGGCATGTTTAAAAGGTTTATCAAAGGGTCTGGGACCACTAGTGAATGCACAATGACTGGCTTCTCTACTAGTTTTGTGAGGCCCTTCTTCGTCTCAGCCATTTGAGATCTCAAGGAATCACCATGTATATAATCGATAGCATGTTATTGGTTTTTCACATGAGCCTCTAAACCTTCCATTTAGTTCTTCAGCAAAACATGTTGTTCCCTCAACCCATCCTTTAGCCTCTTCTCTGCAACCAGCACCTCCCTCTAGACAACCTAAGGGTAGTTTGAGAATTACCTAGTCTAATATGGCGCAGGTCTGCCTCTGCTCTACAACCAACTTTTCCAGGAATAAAGTTTGCAAAGAAATGAAACAACATGTAGCTTCTAAAGGTGAAATTGGTAGTGGCTATGTTCCCACAACCGGCTGGGCAGTCCCCTCAGTCTGCTTACTACTTCCCTCGGCTCTTGGGATTTCAAGTGGAACATGTTGCACTACTGCCAAAGATCCTACTGATCCTTCTCTCGAACCATAAAGATGATTGACCACGTCTTTGATTTGGGACTCAACAATGACTTTTGATGCCTCTACCGAATTATCGATCAACTTGTTTGTTGGAATATTGGCTTGTCTACATGGTTTCCTTATAAGGCAAGGTAATGGCAAACCCACTTTCTTATTAAATGCCCTATGCCACATTTTTGTGGCATTTACCTAGCCCATATTCAATGGGTAACCAACCATGAGGTTAGTGACCAATGAAGGAAGGAGAGGCGACAGAGTGTTATCATTAGCTATAGGCCACAACTATGCACGGACGACTGCCCACCAGACCTTGGCAGGAAATGTCAGTGATGCCTTTGTGATTTGCACATGTGCATTAGAGACCCATGTTGCTGCCTCTCCCTCTATCACAATATGTCCAACAATCTATTTCATAACATGATCCCTCGAGTTAGGATCATCCATCTCGGCATCGCTAGTCACTGCATGATTCCTACCCTCAAATAGCACTACGAAAGTAGGTGTTGTATACTCTGGGCCATGTAGGAACCTGTTTATGGTTGTCTAAGAGATATCCACGGACTGGCCCCTCATCATCACTGCATCTAATAATCCCCATGTGGGTGCAAACACTTTCTGCCCCCTCTTAGTCTTTTCAGTGTCTATAGAGAAATTCATCAAAGTTGCTACATATGAGGCATAAAATTCTCTATACAGGTGGCGCGCATACTCTCTTGGCATATTGTTCATTCATTCAAAGTGATGTAGTTCTAACAACTTGAGAATTTCCAGGGACATTTGAATATCTACCTCTACCACTCTAGACTCAGGGATAAGAGGCTTCCCCCCAAAACTGACAACCTTGGATAATATACCATGCTCAAAGAACTCTTCTGATCGGGGAGCAGTCAATATCCGGTGAAAGAACTCAATTATTTGTTGCCGGGCCATTGGGTTAGACTCTCTTTGGTATACGTATTGCACCATCGACACCTCTGATGTACTAGTAGCGCTGTCCTCCTGGCCCTCTCGTTCTTCCTCTGAACCCTCCTCTAACTGAGCCTCATTAGTGTATGCCCGGGACACATCATCAGATTCCTGCCTGATCCCAGACATCCTTCATTCCTAATGAGACTTGAAAGGAGTGTGCTCAGCAGCAGCTGTGGAACACCGAGATCTTCTTGCTCAGGAGGGAGTGATATTCGATTTCAATGTTCTCCCGGACCTCAGAGCTGCTAGATTCTGCTACATTTGAACTTTGAGGGGGAGAACTTTGAGCTGGGGAAGGAGGTGATGAGACTTGCAGTTGTGCAGTTTTGCGCCTTGGTCCCATTGTACCTGAAACTAGGGTGTTAGCATGTATATAGATATAATGACACACAAACGGGTACTCAGGCTTCCCATGTGTAATTTTACAATGTGACGCCTTGCCTTAAGAATTCCCTCACCCAATCTATCATTGGGAAGGGCTATGCAATGAATAAGAAAATAAACAAGAATATTTTTTTTTAATATGTGGAACGATATGGTTCGTGGTAGGTACCATGACCCATCTAGGCCATCGTAAACTTGAGACAATGAGGATCCAGTGCATACCAACTCATAGGTTATTGTTCACAAAGAGTTTCACGATCCATGGTGATTACCACAGTCCATTTTGGCCGTCGTGAACTTGGCCAATGACTACTTATCAGCTAAGTGTGGCTTATGAGGAGTTTCACGACTCGTGTCCCCATTCACTGTTCGTGATGCCTCTCGTGTACTCCCACTTAGGCTAGATTCTTAGTCCCTTTTTCACCCAATGTAATTTTATCAAATTCCACAATCACAAACACCCAAAAAGGACTTATCCGAGCCATTTGATAACTTGATTTCACTCATTTACTCAACCCAACACAATCTAATCATAAAATTCACATCAAACCATGCAATTTACCAATTCTATAAAAACCCAAATAAAAACAAATATAAGATCAACCTTTAATCATGAAAATTTAACCTTTTAGCATATACCCACAACAATTAAACCCACATTATTAGTCAACAAGTGATAATACAAAGTGTGAGCTAAAATTAGTAGTTATAAATTAATTTTTTATAAGAATAAACTTATATGAAGTAGGGGAAAAGAACATACTTTAAATTTTCCCAAATTTTTGCTCAAAAATGAAAGGATAGCTTCGAATTTAGTCTTTCCTTACAAAGTAGAATACGAGATAGAATTTCTCTTTGATTTAGATATAAAAATGATGGAGAATTGTTTAGTATACCAAAAAATACGTTATGGATTTAGGAAGAAGAGAAAATTAACTTTTGGCGCTTTGGGTGCCTTTTAAACATGATTTTTATGCCATTTCAGATGCTCGGGTTGGGTTTGGCAATGGTGACTTACCCTTGACGGGCCATGAAGTGGATCGTGAAGAGCAACGCATCCCATACAATTGGTCGTGAAAAAGACTTGGCAGAAGAACTTACCTGATGGTTCAGGAAAGACTAAATGGTTCGTCTAAATCAGATGGGTAGTATACTCTTTCGTGAACTATTTTTCTCATTTTCCAGTGGGCTCCTAGTCTTGTCCTGCAGACTTCACAGGATGTGAAGTGGTTCGTGAAGATCACCATGGCCTGTTAGTAGGCTCGTGAGAAACTCCAAGCTGTTAACTTTGATCAACCTTTTCCCAACCATTCCTTCATAGAGTGTAATACTATAAAAATAATGAACAACAATCTAAACTACCTATTACAATTAAATCTTTGGTTTTCTCCAAAGTAGCGCACAATTTAATGTCGCGGCTGGACTCATGTTACTACATTACTCAGACTTCATCAAGCTTGCATTCCTCCACTACTTCACCTCTTCCGGAACTCCAAGATATGCTTTGAATCTCTGCCCATTTGCCTTGAACTTCTTTTCTTTTTCATTTTTGAGTTCCATGGCTCCTGGCTGAAACACTTCAGTCACTTTGATGGGTCCAGACCATTTGGACCTTAGTTTCCCCGAAAATAAGCGTAGCCTTGAGCTAAACAGGATCACAAAATCACCAGGACTAAAAGTCCTCTTCTCAATGTGTTTAGCATGATACAACTTCATCATTTCCTTGTACAATGTAGATATCTCATAGGTTTTCAATCTGAACTCATCTATCTCATTGATTTTTCAAGACGCATATTCACTACTTTACTCCAACTTCAATTTAGCTTCTTCAGGGTTAAGAGTGCCGTATACTCTAACTCCACTGGCAAATGACATTCCTTTCAAAACACCAACAAATATGGTGACATACCAATGTGTGTTTTGAAAGCTGACTGATATGCCCATAGAGCATCATCTGACTTCCTTGCCTAATTCATTGTTTTGGCGTTCACTGTCTTTGCCAATATTTCCTTTATTTCTATGTTACAAACTTCCACTTGGCCTCTTATTTACGGATGATAAGGCTTCGCCACTTTATGTTATTTAACCCATATTTATCCAAAAGTGCGTTGAACACTTTGTTATATAAGTGTGAGCCTTCATCACTAATAATGGCACTAGGTGTGCAAAATCTTGAGAAAATGTTCTTTTTTCAGGAACCGTCCATCACTTTTGGCATCATTTTCTTCCAAGACTACAACCTCAACCCACTTAGAGACGTAATCGATGGCCACTAATATATACTTCTACCCAAAGCAGCGAACAAATTGTCCGATGAAGTCAATCCCCCAGACATCAAACAATTAACCTCCAAAATAGGAGTCATTGGTAACTCATGACGACGAGAGATAGCTCTTTGCTATGACATGACGGCCTTTAACAAAGTAAAATGAATCCTGATTGATCATAGGAGAGTAATATCCACTTTGGAACACCTTGTGAGTAGTGAGGGCACCACCATGGTGCCCACCAATCGGTGATGAGTTACTTGCCTCTAGGAAATTTAACATTTAAGCCTTAAGCAAACATTTCCTGTTGATAATATCAGCGTACACCATGTATAAGTAAGGTTAAGCCTAGAAGTACTTACCCACATCATGCATGAAATTCTTCCTTTGTTGAAATGTTAGCTCTTCAGGTATCAAGTCACTGCAAAGGTAATTTGCAAACTCAGTAAATAAAGGAATGATATCAAGAGTAGTGGCTAATACCTGCTCATTCGAGAATGAGTCATCAATGTCTAACTCAATTTCCTCTTTCTTCTCTGCCTCCAGTCTAGACAAGTGATTAGCCAGTTGATTTTCACAACCCCTTCTGTCTTTGACTTGAAAGTGAAACTCTTGGAGTAATAACACCCATCTTATCAATCGTTGTTTCGCATCATTGTTCGCCATTATGTATCGCAATGTTGCATAGCTAGTGTGAACCACCACATTAGTTCCCAACAAGTAGGCCTTGAATTTCTCAAAAGCATACACTAATGCAAACAAAAATTGTTCAGTGATGGTGTAGTTTCGTTGTACTCCATTCAATGCCTTACTATCATAGTAGATCGGGTAAAAAAATATTATTTCACTTTTGCCCTAGAACAACTCCTAAAGCAGTACAACTCGCATCACACATTTACTCAAATGTCTACGATTTATCTGGACCAATGATCACTGGGGTTGAGACTAGTTTTGCTTTCAGACACTCAAATGTTGTGGTGCATGCTTCATCAAAAATGAACTTCACTTCCTTTCTAGAAATTTACACAACAGATGTCCAATTTTATACAAGTCTTTGATGAAGCGCCAGTAGAACCCTACATGACCTAAGAAACTCTGGATCCCTTTTAAAGCGATACAGGGGGCATCTTTTCAATTATCTCAACTTTTTCTCTATCCACCTCGAAACCTTTCTCAGACACCTTATGGCCTAGGACTATCCCTTCCTTGACCATGAAATGACATTTTTCCCAGTTTAGCACCAGGTTTTCCTTTTTCATCTCTACAATCGCGTGCTAAGATTGAACAAATAGTCATCAAAAGTGTCACCTACGACAGAGAAGTCATCCATGAACACTTCCAAAGTGTCCTCAACCAAGTCCGAAAAGATGGATATCATACACCTCTGAAACATTTCTAGTGCATTACACAATCCAAACGGCACGCACTTGAACCTAAAAGTTCCATAAGGACATGTGAAAGTGGTTTTCTCCTGGTCTTCTTGAAAAATTGATATCTGATTATAACTAGACTATCCATCTAAGAAATAGTACAAACCTTTACCTACCATCCTATCAAGCATTTGGTCCATGAAGGACATTGGGAAGTGTTCTTTTGAGGTCACTTGTTCCACTTTCTATGGTCCATGCACACTTGCAAATCTATAACGGGCCTCTGAAGAACCAACTCATTCTTAGCATTTGCTAGAATAGTCATACTACCCTTATTGGGCACACATTGCACTAGGCTAACCCAATGACTATCAAAAATGGGGTACACCACCCCTGCATTAAACCATTTGATGATATCCTTCTTTACAACCTCTTTCATCAAAGGGTTCAGCCATAACTGATGCTCTATACTTGGGTTGCAATCTTCCTCAAGTTGAATTTTATAAGTGCATCTAACTAGAGGTATTCCAATGATATCAACAACTCTTTAGACAATTTACTTCTTGAACCTCTTCAATACCTTCACTACAGCTTGCACCTATTCATCATTAATATCTGCAGCTAAAATAACTGGCAGTTTTATTTGTGCCAAAAAAGACATACTTCAAGTGGTCAGAAAGTTGTTTCAACTCAAGCACTAGCGGTTACTCAATAGATGTCTTTGTTGTAGGACATGACCTATTTTTAAGGTCTAAGTCAAACTTCTTAGGAGCTTATGAATGTGACCCCATTCGTTGCAGGGTATTTATTGTCTCCACACAATCAACCCGAAAGACTTCACCGAAATTCATCATTACTAAAGCTAATCTTTCCACAATAAATCTCTCTTCAATTGATGCATCATTATCACCCTCATCAGCAATATCGATTGCCGACACTACACACATATTTTGTGGGTTCTTCATAGACTTACACACTCTAAACTTTACCTCTTCATTGTTTAGTCAAAATTTCAGCTCCCCACTCTTAACTTCAACCAAAGCTCTACCTGTGGCCAGAAATTGCTTTCCCATGAATAAGGGAAATACACTTAACAATCAAGCATCACAAAGTTAACAAGGACGATGAAACTTTCCACCTTCACAAGTTCATCGCACAAATTACCCATAGGCTGCTTCACTGATCTATTTGCCATAATCAACCTCATTGTAGTGGGTTTCAGAACCCCCAACCCCACTTGCTTGTATATAGAAATTGACATTAGATTAATGCTCGCCTCTAGATCACATAGGGCTTTTGCGTACTCGAAAGCACCAATAGTGCAAGGTATAGTGAGTGCACCTAGGACCTCTTTCTTCTGCACCAAAGACCTTGCAGAAATAACACTGAAATGGTGAGCGTTATCGACTTGTTCAAAACTTGCAGCTCTCTTCTTTGTAACTAAGTACTTCATGAACTTAACATAACCTGGTATTTTCTCCAACGCTTCTATCAATAAAATGTTCGCTAATAGTTTCTAAAGAATGGATATAAACTTCACAAATATTTCATCTTCGGCTTTCTTTTTAATCCTTTTGAGGAAATGGAGGAGGAGGTCTAGGTATTGATTATAGACACAAGGTTACCTCTACTGCAACTCTTTTCGCCTTCGACAACTTCTCAGTGTTTCTAGCTACATCTCCATCATCAATAATTTCAGCATCAAATTCTATTTCCTTCTCTCTCGCTACACTCTTCTCCTGCTCAATACTTATAAGTTTTGGTTTAGGAAGTCATTTACCACTTTTAGGGACAATATCTATGCAATTCCCATTTTTGTTCGGGTTCTGAATAATTAATAGGTAGTGATCCATTCATTCTAGGATTTAATGAGGCTAACAATTGCCCCAACTGCTACTCCCACTACTTGATGAACTTTGTATGTGACTCGACCAACTAACTCATATTGAAAAAATAACTTCTAATATATTTGACACCTGTATTAGTAGATTCAACTTTTTGAAGAACCTGAGCTAGCACATCCTCAATTTTGAGCACCCTGGAACTATTATCTGCTTGATATCCATTTCTTGGAAGCACATACACACCAGTGCGTTCATTTTTATACCCCTCCTTGTTCTGCCAGTAACATTGCTCTCGGTTAGTTGCTCTATCATATTTCCCATATCTTTGATAAGTTCGACCTTGGTTTCGATAATTATATTCTAAGATGTTGGAGTTATAATTTGTGAAACCCCCCTGATTGCCTAAGTACTTGGCCTCCTCATCTAGGTCAATATTCTACTCTTCATATCTCTTGGCAGCACCTACATCATTTACCTTTTTTGAACCCGCCAGATGTGTTTCATGAGAAAATCCATGTGCATCCTCATGCGGGCCATGTCTTGGTCCCTTCTTCTTCTCTTTTCCTTTACTCAACTGAGAGTTCAAAACTGAACCCAAGATCTTTGACCTCTGGATCTCTTTTGTGCCATTCTTTGTTTTTCTTGGAGACTTCATACATCACAACCATGATCTCCAGGAATGGCTTCTTCATAAATAAACCTCCACATACTACATCAACAACAAATTTAGTTACAAAATTACCTGTAGAATACCTCCTTTAAATTCCTTTCAGTGAGGCCATGGTTTGGGAACTTCTTCAGCTTTTGGCTGAATCTCCACCAAGTGTTATGCATTACTTCACCTGGTAGTTGCTTATGGGCGCCTATCTCATCTTTCATTTGTAGCGCTTTTGCTTAAGATATAATCTCTCCAAGAATGCCTTCTTCTCTTTAGCCCAAGTCCTATTTGAGTCGTTTGGCAATCCATTCATCCAGTTTGTCGCCTCCCCAGTTAAAGACAATGGAAACAACCTAAACCTCACAGCGGTTTGACTTACTCCAGGAATCTCTTATGATTTGCAAATCACCACTAAGATTATCAGATGTTGGATTTTGTCATCACCAGCAGCTCTTTTGAACATTCCCTTCAAGTTCAGCAGATGAATCATGGTCCTAGTGATTGTGAACTTCACTCTTGGAGGTAGAATTGGCAATACTATCGCTCCAGTCATGTCATCCCCATCATAATTTAGATCGTCTTCTTCAAAGATCATATGTGCCTGCTGTTGCACTCGACCCCTTGAAGCTAGTGGTTGGTGATGAGGAGGAGCTATCTCTTCTACTCATTAGAGCTCCCTCATCACCCTCTATGGGTCATTCAAATTTTTCCTAGCACCTCTAGTCCTAGTCTCTGCCTATGAGCCTTAAGATCATGTGCATTTATCTTCTTTCGGATTGTTTTTCTTAGTTCGGGGTCATAAGGAAGCTATGGATCACCCTTACTTCTAGTGTTTGACATGCACTACTGAACTCACCTGTAAAGGAATCAAACAAGGAACGAGAAGTAAAATTAGGACATATAACTACAATAGAATTATTTCTGAATTGAAATTCCCCGGCGGCGGTGCAAAAATTTGTACGTCCAAACTTACACATCAATTAAGAAGTATTAATGGTGGATGTCAATTTATAGAACTCAACTATGTTTAGGCCGATCCCACAGAGAATTTTCTTATAAAAATAGTTCTATTGACCCTTCTATTCAATTGTTGTTATTATTTTTAAAATGAAAGTTATTGCAAAAAGTAAATATGAGGGTGTTTGTAGTTTTAATTACCAGTGTTAACTTAGATATTCAAGTGAACAAGAGTAACAATCGTTTCTCTTAAA
>JAJOOO010013620.1:0-13349 GCA_029582685.1 Solanum piurae | reverse complement strand
TGGGCTGTTTACTTGAGTCGTTACCCCCTTATGTGTTTAAAGTGTCATTCGAGGACGAATGTTCCCAAGTGGGGGATAATGTAACGACTCGGAAAATGATAGGTTAAGCAAGAGCCTATGACTTTGTGTTGACTTTATAATGAGGTTCTATGAGGGGTACGCCTTGATCTTGGAAGGGTCAATCTCAATGCCCCTTCTGCTGACTATAAATCCCAACAGCTTGCCAGCTGGCACTCCAAAAGCACACTTGGTGGGATTTAACTTCAAATTGTATCGGCGTAAACGATTGAAGAATTTCCTCAAGTGAGTCAAGTGATCCGAACTCTTGCGGGACTTGATGACATCATCTACATACACCTCGATCTCCTTATGAATCATATTATGAAAGATGGTTGCCACAGCCCTCATATAAGTAGCACCGGCATTTTTGAGACCAAACGACATCACCCGATAATGATATACACCCCAAGGCGTAATGAAAGCTGTCTTTTCTGCATCTTCTTCATCCATCAGGATCTGATGATAACTTGCATAACAATCCACAAATGACTGCATCTCATGCTTAGCATAGTTATCAATGAGAATGTGAATGTTCTGCAATGGAAAAATATCTTTCGGACTAGCTTTGTTGAGATCTCTGTAGTCAACACAAATTCTGATTTTTCCGTTTTTTTGGCAACCGGAACAACGTTGGCTAACCAAGTTGGATATTGCGTCACCTCCACTACTTGAGACTCGATCTGTTTGGTAATCTCCTCTTTGATCTTTAGACTCAACTTAAGGTTAAACTTCTGAGTCTTTTGCTTTACTGGACTGAAATCTGGATTAATCGGCAACTTGTGGGATACCATATTCGTACTCAATCCTGGCATATCTCTGTAAGACCAGGCAAATACATCAATGTACTCTCTGAGCAATCGAACTAGGTCTATTCTTTGAGCTTCAGTCAGATGGACACTGATTCTTACTTCTTTAACACATTCCTCATCTCCGAGATTCACAGTTTCGGTTTCTTCTAAATTCGGCTTGTGTTGACTCTCAAATTGTCGAAACTCTTCGACAACATGCTCGGGTACCTCATTCTCTTCTTCATGTCCCTCACACTCATCATCACCTGCCTCATTTCGTTCACTTGGTTCATGACATAACATGACATTAGCAGATTTTAAATTAATATTACTGAAATCATAAACGAACAAAGTTAGGAAAGTAAATTTATAAACAGACAAGCAAGACAATTATGATAAAAGAGGCTTTCATTTAAATTGAAAAACTAGAACAACCTTTGTCCACGGGCAAGGGCCATTTTGCCTTTTTAAAAATCACAAGGGAATTTAAAAACTTCAAACAAGTAAAACTGCATAAAGGGTGGGTCTCGGGCCTCTTCCGAACTACCACCAATTTTAAAAACCAACAAAAACACATGTCCTTTCTACCCAGATGAGCGGGAAATCAGGAGTGGTGTGGAAGTCCAATTTTGCAATTGCTCCTCAGGTTCTGCGTCACGGATGCCTGATGTCCCAGCTCCTTCCTCGATGACCGCATCAATCTCCTAAAAAAGGCCCGAGATTCCTTTCCCCAAACCGTTGTCGATGGCATATTCCCTCACTGGGAATGACTGGTACAGATGAGGAATTGGCCTGGCCAATACTTGATCAACTTTCTTGTTCTTCATCTCTGCTTCGTCATCTGTTGGGACATATCCCAAACCAAACTTTGCTCCTCTGGCGGGAATTTGGATAGGCTCGATAATTCCTTGATAATGCTTCCCCAACCCAAAACCTAGTTCAAAACCATTCTGGAGCATGACAGTGGCAATCATCTGGTACACGACAGGCATAGGAGGCTGTGGAGCCAAATCATCACCGGTGGCATTTACCAACTCCATCGTATAGAAATCACAACCTCGAGAGACATCATCAACGATCGGTGCATACCCATTGGAATGTTTCCCTTCACCATAAATGACCAATTCCTGGTCCTTCCAAACAAATTTAATTAGTTGGTGAAGGGTAGACGGCACAACACCAGTCATGTGGATAAATGGTCTTCCTAGAAGTAAATTATAACTGGTGTTGATATCCAACACCTGGAACTCCACATTAAAATCTGCAGGACCCACCTGAATATCTAAGTTTACCGCACCCAATGTGTCTCTTTGCACCCCATCAGAAGCCCTCACTTTGACTTGATTCTGATGAAGCTTTCCTAAGTCGAATTTCAGCTGCCTCCAAGTCGAAAGCAGGCAAATATTAAGACCGGACCCATCGTCGACCAACACAGGATTTATCATTTTATCTCGGCATTTGACAGTGACATGCAAAGCCTTGTTATGCATCTTACCTTCAAAAGGCAGCTCTTCGTCGCAAAAGCTGATTCGATGTCCCCGAATGACTTGGTTTATCATAGCCGCTAGATTGTCGTTGTTAGTACCCACAGGCACATACGTGTCATCCAAAGCCCTCATCAGAGCTTGCCTATGCATTTTCGAACTCATCAATAAGGCCCATACAGAGATCTGAGCCGGTGTCTTCTCTCAATACTTCACAATCGAATAGTCCTTCGGCTGCATTTTCCTCCAGAACTCCTCGGCCTCAGCTTCACTAATCGGCCTCTTTGTCTGGTTCTTCTTCTGCCCTCCTAGATCCAACTCATCCGGCGTGTAACATCTGCCAGATCTGGTCATGCCTTGAGTGGCAGCCGTTTTAATCACAAACCTCGGTCGAGCAAGAGTTTCTCTTGGCACCAAGGCAACAGCCTTCTGAGATGTCAGAATCACAAACTCTTTTTTCTCTCTGATGCTTAAGAAGGCCACAACCCTTTCCAATTCATCAGGAACGACCGAAACTATCGCCCTTGTTACGCACCAATCATCATTTGTCTCTATCATATTAATAGTGACGCCATCATGATTTGGCAAAGGATTATAATTGACGTTGGGCGCAACTGTCTGGAGAGAGACCACGTTCTGGTCAATCAGGTCTTGAATCTTGTGCTTCAAGTTGATACAGTCTTCGGTATCATGTCCAACACTGTTGGAGTGATACGCGCACCTCTGATCAGGCCTGTAAAACTTTGAACTGGTGTCAACCAGCTTGGGCCCCACTGGATGAATAAATCCCGCAGCGGTCAACCGTTCAAAAAGCTGAGTCCGACTCTCAATGAGGGGAGTGAAGTTAAGGGCTGGTTTTTTCTCAAATCTCGGAGGAGTCGTAGTTGCCTTGTTGGGAAGGAGGCATGTGACGATAATTTATGGTATTTGGGCGAGGAGCTTGGTATCTGGGATAGGAATTTGTTAGGTAGTTTGGTTGTGGAGCTTGGTAAGTGGAATGATTATTTTGGTATTGTGAAGCTGGGGTTTGGTATATTGGAGGAGGAGTTTGGTAACTTGCCTGAACATTGGCACAGTTGGGGGCAACATTTCAGTAGTGATGAGATGAAGTCTGGTAAACTGGAGGGGCAGTTTGGTAGATAGTAGGGGGAGTATTTTGAAAACTGGGAGGAGGGGTATTTTGATAATTGAGGGGAGGGGTATTTTGGTAATTGGGGGGAGGAGCTTGATAATCAGCTTGCGCATACCAAGCTGGGTATGATCTTTGTGAAGGTCGAGAACGACCTTGGTACGACGAGGATTTCTTTGGGGTTTTCATCCCCTCACAAGAGATAGAGGACACATCATCTCTTTTCTTCTTCAACAAGCCCGAAGATCCGGGCGATGCAGCAACACGGGTAATCTTCCCGGTTCTCAATCCATCTTCGATAGTCTCACCTACCTTGACTATCTCCACAAATTTTGCTCCAACGAGCAACATAATTCTGTCATAATATTCTGGCTCTTGCACCCGTACAAACACTTCGACAATTTCCTTTTCTGACATAGGAGGTCTAACTCTAGCTGCCTCCTTTCTCCATCTATATGCGAATTCTCTGTAACTTTCGGTCGACTTCTGCTTCATCTTCTCCAATAAGTAACGATTAGGAACGATCTCCACATTGTAGGCAAATCGTTCGATGAAGTCTTTAGCCAGAGCGTTCCAGCTAGACCACAGTCTCGTTTCATGAGACGTAAACTATTCTAGAGCCTCTCCGCTCAGACTTCGACTAAAAAGCCGCATTAACAAAGTTTTGTCCCTCCCAACTCCTACGAGTTGGTCACAGTAGGCCCTCAAGTGTGCTAAGGGGTTCCCCGTTCCTTCGAAGATGTCAAATTTTGGCACCTTGAACCCTTCCGGGAGGTCCAAATTTGGGTGAATGCACAGGTCTTCGTAACTCAACCCGGCGACCTCAGGAATGCAGTTCAACTCCTTCATGGCTTTTTTAATTTCCTCATTCATATCTATCTTGGTGGTCTCTTCTTTTGACCTCTACTTTCTCTCCCTCTCCTCATAGTGGTCGATCTCCGAACCATGGGCGTCATGCTCGTTGGGGACCGATATTTGGAAAGTGTTTTTTGCAGTAGTGGTGGAGCAATAGAGGGACTCTGGCCATTTAAAGGGGCATGATAGTTTTGGGGAAAATTCTGGGGGTTGGTATACTGGTTTTGGTGAAGGAGGGAAGTGTGTGGGTTATTAGCGTTTTGGCTGTGAGGGGGTAGGCCAGTTTGGTGGTTTGGATTGGGGGAAGGGAGTGGTGCTCGGAGGTTGGTATTTTGAGGAGGGGGTGGTGTTTGATAAGAGGTTGAGGCGTAATGGGGGTTTTGGGTTGTAAGGTCAATGATGGAGGGATTACGAGCAGGACTTGAAGGCGGGTTTTGAGCTTGTTCCACGTTAGGAAGGGGAATTTGAGCTGGAGGTATTCCGTCTGGTTGAGCGTTGACAGTAAAATTTGGAGGAGGCAAATCTTGTTTTCTTTTCATCTCGACCCTCATCTCAGCAATTTGATGCATCAACTGCAGGATCAGTTCATTCTGATCGACAAGGGCGGGTTGAGCCACCACGACATCAGTAAGGCTGGTTTCTTCGTTGTTATCACCCATTGCTGACTTGCCCTTCCGAGAACTTTGACTGGGGAAGGAATCTGTAGGACCTTTGGATCTAGTGAAATAAGGATGATCGGCCAGTATATCAACACAGATCAGTTCTAATTACCTGTAGAGAAAAACAACTCAAAGGCAACTCTGTTAGTATTAGTTACGGATGAATAATGCAAGATATCACATAGAAGACATATAAAGACATAAGAGTTGCTTCGTTTGAGAACATGTTAACCCACGAATAATAGAGACTGATTTTTTGAACAAGCAGGAATTTGCTCATTTTATTTTGAGGCTGGTGACTTAGAAAGGTTGAATTACGTTGAGCTAAGGTCTTCATGTTGCATTTCTCGGCATCTATTGGTGTGAACTCAATGTTTCCTTGTAGAATGAAAAGGGGAAAAGAAAATTTTCAAAAGATAGGAGCCGGGCCTTGAAAGGCTGCCCACGTATCTCCAAAGGAGAATTCAGGCCCTACGTAGTTCGAATACAAAGGAAATTTTCATTTTCATTCATTTCTGGCAATTACAAGGAAAGTAAGAAAAACAGACAATAAAGCTCTTAAAAGATAAAATGTGCTTCCATCCAAGCCATTCTTCTTCCGATTGTCGCATTAGTCATGGGGGTAAACTCAACTTGAATATTTCCCATGTTGACGAGGGATTCCACGTCATAGCGAAACCCGAGGCATCTTCCAATGTTGTGATATGCGGCGTCATGATAAGGGCAGGGTTTCCATATTTCAATCCCAACGGGATCGATAGCCTCGTCATCCTTTCTGATAGAGGCCAGGACCCCTTTTCAAACTAACTAATTGTAGATCTCCAACAACGTTTTCTTGAAAGGTGTGAAGTAGTGACAATAAAACAAAGTGTGCTAAGTAACCGGACTACTGGGCTCCGGTTGGTCACAGGTAAGGACGGTGTTCTTACCCCACATATACGGGATCTCCCCAACGTTGATCAGGTTGCGGATTGCTACCTTGAGCTCCACACATTCTCCTATGATGTGTCCTCTTTGATTCGGGGTAGGCACACGTCTTTCGAAAGCTTTCATGCCCAAACCCAAAAGTGGTTCCTTCGAGAGGCTTCAACATGCGTGAAGCCTTAAGGTGCTCGTAAATGAGAGCACACGGCATGACTCTTACCCCCACGCTATGTGTTCGCTCATAAGCTGGGAGAGTGATTTTTTTGTCTCCTCCTTTCAGACGTCCCAGGAAGGGAGGCATATAAATGATTTCTTCATCGGCATCTTCTTCAGTAGCTCCAGGGTGAGTGTCTTCGGGACCATTGTTGGCTTCTTGATTGAAGAAAGAGAATTTTCCGCATATCTTCCGAAGCCTCATGGTTATATCATTGTTGAAGACATCATATTCCTTCCGCATAGCAACCGTCTCCTCGTTCACGATAGCATATCTTGCCATTTTAGCCGCTAACTCCGCGTCCAGTGCTGCACTTTTGGCTTGCGCAGCTGCGGTGGCTAATTCTACTTTTGTTTTTCTTCCTTTCATTTCTCGAATCTCTTATTTAAATTGACGTAGTTTCATCCTTAAATCCTCCTCTGTTAGCTCCATCTCGATATTCTTTCCCTTTTCCATCTTAGCAGCAATTTCGCCTTTCCTGAGATGATAAAGTGATGTTTCAGGATTTGGTAGCGAGATTTATTTTTGGCTGAGAAACTCAAGACTCATGAAACTTTGGTCGGACATTTTGGGGTAGTGTCATGTATTCAGTATTGTGGAGATTTTCGGATTTTTTTTTTAAAAAAAGAGTGGGCTAAAAATGTTCTCATTCAAAGCAACAAAACCACATAAACAGTTAAAGCACACAAGCGGCTAACGCGCGTCCTAAACAAGTAGGGGGCCCTTTTGTGCCAAGGGTAGGCTTAGCGTATTTGAAAGATGTATGTGTTTTGTTAACCCAAAGCAAATTTCGCATATAAAATGATATTCAAAAAGCGAAAATAAGCAGGGGAAGTAGGGAATAAACGAGAAATACAAAAGGAAAGGCCCACGCAGGGGTCATTTGAAGAGAGTACCAAAATATAAGAAAAGCAAGCACACGCAGGGGCAAACAACAACAAATACATATAGAAAAACCCACGCAGGGGCGAAGTCCACTAAGATGTCCCCGATGGCCCTACTTCCGATCTGCTCCTCTTGTTCTGTGCCATGAGATGCTGAAGCTTGTATTGAATCATTAACAAGTATCCTTCGCTTCGGCGGCCTTTCTCTTCCCATTCTTCGAGACACATTCCGCTTTTCTTATCTCCAATCCATAATTTGAGCTCTCCCAGGTCGCTTCTCAGGCTTTCTAATTCCCGAGTTACACTCTCAAGGGCATATTTATCCTTCTCTTGCTTTCGAAGGAATTCATTGTACATTTCCTGAACTTCCTTCTTCACCTCTCCTAATTCTATCAAAGCTTTGGACTCTTTGTCATCCACACTATGATAAATGTTTGGGACTGGGAAGGAGATACCTTGTATATCATTCTTCAACCAAGCTTTGTAGGTTTCATCGTACCCGGCATCAAACCGATCCATGGCAATGGTTTTGTCATCCATTCGTACTGCTTTTTTCCATTCTCTTAGCATATCTGAAGCCTCATGCACTCTATCATCCCCGATGTTGAACACATAGATACGGTAGTATGAATTTGGGGGGTAGTTTGTCTTCTTCCGAACTGCCTCAGGACCCGGATGGGTGCGTAGGGACGGATACTCCGAATACCTGGTAGGGGAAGTACGAGTTGTCTATGGCCCCGTACTATGGCATCTTTTGAGATGAAGCGATCGAACATCCACAGTATATCTTCTTCTCTCAGCTCGGAGAAAATTTGAGCCCATCTTCCTCTAGTCTTCCTATTTTCTAAATCTACCCAAAACAACATATCATTCAAACCCTTAAGAGAATTATTATTATCGAGGGTATGTAGTTGTTGAGTCCCATGTCCCTTCGCTAAGTGGCTCAGTATCCATCATTGAAGGAGGAGATTACAGCCCTGAAAGTAGCGATGTCCTTCCGTGCATCTTCACAAAGCATGGTACATGTCGGACAGGATGACAGGCGCGATGGGATAATACTTCACTTGCCCTTGGTTCATATGCCCGTGGAAAAGAGTGTGTGCAAGCATTATTACCCGGGTGTTGATGCTGAGGCTCGGGCCGTATGGGAAAACCATGGTGCCTAATAGTGCGATAGTAAATGCAAAAGGTCTGATCTCGTCCCATTCTCTGAAAGTGACCCTGAACTCTTGGTTGTAATTCGCATAAAAGCTTGCATCCCCGAATCTAGCATAGAGATCCATAAAAGAAATGCTAGAACCTTCGGCCCAGAAGGCGTAATCTTTCCTTAATCTGAGCCACTTTATAATATCCTCGAGAGTAGGCTTGTTAGGGATTAAGATTCTTTCTTGTTTTCTCACCTTTCTTTCAAGCCCTGTACCGACTGTGTCTATTCCATCCCGAATTTCCTCAATTATCAGTGTAATTTCCATGGTTCCAAATCGAAACACCATTTTCTCGTTGTCCCAATAACCTGTGAGGACTTCAATCAGCTCGAGCCACCCGACCATATTGATGAGTTCTGTTAGGGCCCCTATATATTTGTTGAGGGCCCTTTTGTGAACCGTAGTGAGGTTGTTGGACCACATCTTGAGCAAAATTGGGCTTCCACTACCATGTCAAATTTAGGAAATCGATCCATACCTACAAAATAAAGCACGGTTAAGATTTCCTCCCCCAAATAGGCAACAATCAGGTTCCCACACATACATCTTTCAAATGTCAAATAATATGATATGTCGTGGACCTTGGACATGTTTTTTGGCGGTTTTACTAATGGACTTAATACGCCTTGGGTATTAAGCCGTCTTAGGCTAATGCTTAGATTTGGATTTGGTTTTGCTCTACTCTAGATTGCTAGAATTGGTTTAGAAATGACGGTTACCCGAGTCGGACAAACAACGGGGTGAAGATTAATAAACGACATTGGATGACCGCAAGCCAACTATTCGTTTATCACTTCCAAAGAATTCAACTTATGTTTTTCTGAAGGACAGCCGTGGTAAGCCACATAATCGTCTTTGTCCTAATGTAATCTATTTGCCGTTTGACGGAATCGGGTGCCATGAATGCAACAGTTCAATATATACGATAAATAAAACAAGTAGACAGTTAAAACATATAGCCAAATAAATTAAACTTAAGGTTAGAACCATTCAATTCCCCAACAGAGTCGTCATTCTGTTTTATTTAAAAAAAGATACTTATACTGGTTTTAAGAGTCGCCACTTAATTTTTAAGAAGAATCAAGAAAACTACCTTTTCAAAAGATCAAAACGAAAATCTAATGAAAACTATTAAAAGGGGTTCGAGGTTCTTATTAGCATTTCGGGAAGGGTTTGATAGCACCCGAAATGCCCGCTAATATGCGGTTATCCGGTAATTAACTATTTGGCTAAAATAATTTTAATGTAACTTGAATTGAGCAATTTCATAGTTAGGACCATTTTAAGGGAGAAAAGGGGAAATATTAAGACATTATATCAGTTAAATACTTTGAAAAATTATGTTTTAAGGTAAAGGGAAATGAGTTCTTAATTAGTCGATTTTTTTAGAAAATTGGTTCAGAATGACTATCTTTCGGGGAAATTAAATCGTAATAACCTTAAGATTAACAGCAAGCAATGACAAGTAAACAAATATAAAATGATAAATTAAAGAGGAGAATTTGGGCCTAAGTCTGGTTTTTTGTCCGCCTGGGCCAGTACTTGGGCCTAATCTCATTTTGAGCTTTTGGCCCAATTCTTGCCACCTTTGTACCTGTCCTAAACTAAATTTTGAAATTTTATTTCTTTGAGCCTTAGGCCCATCTTCCACCTATCCTAAATTCTAACAAGATAATGCTAAATAAAACAACAAAGGCTTAGGCCCAAAATAACAAAATACAATATTTTGGAATAAAGAGTGGGCATTTGGCCATCTTTCTCATTCTCCGATCTGTTTCATATTTTTTAACACCGGGATCTGTCGTCGATTTTTAGCTGACTGACTCAAAAGAGGGGAAATTGAGCCTTTACGGTTCTCCCGAAATGCAAAGGAAATGATGGGAGTTCATGGCAAACTCGGGTAGATTTCACATACAACATAGAAAAAAGAAAGGAAATATATTAGCATAATGCAAAATTCCTTCAACGAAAATTAACATCAGTTTGCAGCACACAGTTACCATCCAAATAATATTTTAGCATAATGGCACATGTAGGTATTAAATGAATTATGCTCATTTTTACCAATCTCATTAGTAGCTTTACAAATATTTAACAACTTATATAAATGCATTAAAGGAGTCAACAATTAAATTAATTCATGACAAATGTTACGGATCAAACCCACATTAATCAAGAAATCTGAAAACAAAAATTCATGCCAATCTAGTGCTCCATTAACAGAAAGTGGACCCTTCTTAAATCAAGAAACATGAAAGCTGAACTTAGACTAAGATAACAAGATCATAATCAGTATTGAAGCTACACTCATGCTAACAAACAAAGTAGTGAACATTCAAGCTACTGTTCCATATAAGTGCATTAAAAATGACTCCTAATAGTATAAACAAATTAACTAATTAACCTACTATGCAATGAGCATTACGGATGATTAGCATTATAACAATATAAAAAAAATTCCTTCAACTTCCAAATTCCAAGAAAATGAATTAATAATGAAATATCATTCAAAACGAAAACAAGACGGAGACACAGGAAGATGGAAGCACGCTGAAAATCATAACACATACGATATAATATATCAAAATTGGTGAGCTTTAAAATTATTAGGGACAAACCAACGAAAATGCAAACCCAGAAATAGCATGCTCAACCATTGTTTAGACTAGGATAAAATTACACAAAACTAAACAAGGATTTTCAGCTAATGTTAGTAGGTCAACACAAAGCCAATGACAAGTTCAACTCGGCGAATATAATGATGATAACGAAATAAACCGCTAGAATCTTTCAACACAAAGATTAACATAGAATGAGTACTCCAAACTTAAATAAAACCCAAATCACTAACCTATGTTAAACTCAAAACTAACCTAAAATCTCCAATCCATGATATTGAAAGCATAAACACTAATGAATCTATTCAAACAGTAAAAAAAAAACCATATACAAGAAAGAACTAATAACTACAGTAACTAGCTAGAGCTAAAGTAAGAACAAAAATGAGCAATCATGAATCTTTGCAACCCAATATATGTAAATAATTTCATTATACAAAACACCTCGTCAACTGACCACAATACAACAAAAATAAAAGCATTGACACGCAAGACTTCAAAACTATGAAAGTCTGAATATATATAAAGCCTAATAAAACAGGACAGTGTGAGGAAATAAAGAGAATCGGGTTTACCTTTTTTGGAGCAGCGTTCTGGGAACCAAACGAGCTGGAAATAATAAGCTTTCACCACCAAAGCACAACTCAAAGAACCATAAATAAACTAAACAAAATAATGAGAACAAAGACGGATCGAAATCTCCCTTCGATCTCTCTGTAGTTTCAAAAAAATAAAAAACTTTTGGTTCAAATGTATTTCTTTCTCTCAAATACCTGCTAAATCTTAATATTTTCTCCCACCCTTAATCAAGAACAAGAAGAGGGTATTTATAGGAAGGGAATTGGGGTTCAGACTTTTTTTGGGGGGGGGGGGGATGGTAAAATCGGAATTTGATTTCGACCTCAATTTTAAATCTTTACCTCCAAGGATGGGAAAGCTTCTCTTGGTACAAGATTTCAACAAAAAATCCCATGAAATCCGGACGAAAAGAGAGGGTGAGTGGTTGTTGCAGAGAAAGTTATGGGAGTTGTTGGATATTGACGTGTGAGGGAGAAGGAGAACGACGTACAGGGGTCGGTTGGATCGTTCAGGCGTTCTGTCCAGTCGTGTTGCTGGACTGTTCTGGGTCACGTGAGCTGCTGGACTGGCAGATTCGCGTAGAAGAAGAGGAAAATGTGCAGGGGTCGGGGATATGTCATTTCGCGTGCTGCTGTTGTATTGCTGCCGTATGTATTGTACTGGTGCGTTGCTGAAGCATTAACATTTGCTGGGTTTTCTTTGAACTGGATGGGGCTGGGTCAGAGGAAAAAAGGGTTGGGTCGGCTGGTTGGGCATTGTATTGTTTGGATCATTGTATTGTTGTATTGTTATTGACTTATTTGGGCTGAAATAGGCTGCTGCTGTTGGGAATGGTTGTATGTATGCATTGTATGCTGTAATGTTTGCTGAAAATTGGTTAATGGCCCAACTAGGACTAGATCAACTTATGTTAAAAAGAAAGTAGCCAAATTGCCTTACCAATTTGCAAATTCGGCTAAATCTAGACGAGACGAGTTAATATTAATTAATTAACGAGCTTCTTAATCTTAACAAAATAAAATAATTAATTTAATTATAAACTAGTCGATTTAAATAAAAACCAATTAATTAAAAGTTAAAACTATAATTCAAACTAAAACTAAATATATAAAATATTTATTTTAATGATGTGGAAATCTTTTGATATGATTTTCAAACATTTATAAAATATATCAATAAATATATAAGAACCATGTGTTATTTTAAATCTTATAAAAATGACTAAAATCACTGCAAAACTTGAAAAATATAAACTAATTATTCTAAATCATTTGAAATCTAAGAAGCTCGAAAATTAATTTCTATCGGGGAGGATCAAAATTGGGTATCAACAATTGTCCCTCATTTTACTTGGATTGATGCAAAAAATTTGAAGAAAATGAAATTGACAAATCCAATTTTAACCGACCATATTTTCATTTTTTCTGGAAAATAAAATAAAATAATAATAATAATAAAAAATTGGTACAGACTTTAGGAATTATGCCGAATCCTGGAAATGTGTTTCCTACATATCTCAGGCTATATGAGAATTCAGGCTACTTATAGTTCAATACGATTGATTTGACGCATGATTTTGAAGGAATTCAAGAGCTATTCGATATCGAATTATGGAGAAATCAGAATGCTCGGGGATAAGATTTAAGAGCGAATGTTGCAATTGATTCCGCCTACATATCCCTCAACCCAGGGAATCAGGCTGCTTGTAGTGTGACTCAATCGGTTGAAAAGAAAACCTATTATGTAAGATAACCTTTGGTTCTGGAAAAGCGGCAAAATAAGTCGAGTATGAAAGAGAGACTTGTAATGTAACGACTCGGAAAATGATAGGTTAAGCAAGAGCCTATGACTTTGTGTTGACTTTATAATGAGGTTCTATGAGGGGTTTTTATGTAATTTCGTTTTAATTGTGTTACATCCGACAATTTAAAATGAATATGAAGAAGCTTG